>APFE030107307.1:17964-56725 GCA_000404065.3 Pinus taeda | reverse complement strand
AGAAAATGAATTTCCTAGTCTAGGAGATGAGCTTGTTGCCTTTCTTGGCAGTGATCAAAGAGGTGGCGGTAGGTGGGGTTACCTCTAGTATCCTGTATAATGAATTACACAAAGAAATAATGACAGCACGAGGCCTTGACTCATGCACAGCATGTCACCTCCACAAGTGTGGCTTGCTTAGTAGTATATCACAAACATCCAGAGGTGTAACATCACACAATACCTCATCTGTGAAGGGTTTGACATTGTAAGGAAGATGACACTGCTGGCAAACTCGGAGATCTTGTCCTTGGTGAAGCCACCCGATATTGTACGGCTGCGGGTGTGGTGTAGTCGGTAGGACCACCCACTACATGACCTCTGCTAAAATGAGGTTCTTTTGGCTCCCACTGTCAACAATGAATTACAGTGACGAACCCTTCACCCACATCTATGAGTGGATAGACGATCCCTTTCCTCTTGATCTTCGGGCTCATTCTTCTAGATCTTAGTGGTGGCAATAGTGGCATTGGGCTCTGCATCAACGATCTGCTTCCCTTTGCCATTCCCCTTGTCGAGTTCTAACTTAGGGTTAGAATATGCATCTAATTCTGAAGCCTTCAACTCTGCCACCAGCAACTGCTTGGTCTGAAATTCACTTGTGTTATGAGTGGGGCTCTTATGGAACTCACACTAGTTTCCTGTGTCTTTCTTCGACTTTGTGGTCTTGCTCTTTTCTTGTAGCTTCGACGGGTTGTCTTGGATCACCCCACATTAGCTTTGTCCTTTGGTATTCGAATTCGTAGATCCAAAGTCTCACTTCTTCTGTTTAAACTTCTACTCAATCTTGACAACGTACCGGTACGTCATGCTGAGCGAGGGGATGTTTAGGAACTCCATCTCTTCCTGGATGTATCTGTGTATGTAGCCGCGGTATTTGAGTACCAGATGTAGGTTAGAATCTTTGATACCCAACTGTGTGCGAAGGGTATGAAAAATTTTTGTGAACTCTAGCACATCTTGGTCTCGTCCCTACCGCAGTGTGGTCCACTTTATGTATTTGACCTCATAGCTTTTGACAGGGTAGTATTTCTCCTTGATGGCATCTCGGAAGGAATTACAAGTGGGTGCAACTAAGAATAGTGAGTTTGTACACTCATTCTTCTGCTTGTAGTAGGTTTCCCACCAGTCCTTGACGTGGGGGGTTGCTTTGAGAAGAGTGAAAACAATATTTTCCCGACTCGAAAATTCATGAACAGAAAAATAACCCTTTAGTAGATTTAACCATTTATCTATAGCATCTGCATCTATTTGACCCTCAAATATGGGGATTTAAAAATGAACTTGTACCTTAAAGGGCGTGGCATTTCCAGAGTAGCTACTCGAAGCCGATGTGTCGCCTCTGGGTAGCTGCTGAAGGATCTGGGCAAAGTTGTCCATCATTGTGTTCCTTTGTCGCTCGAGGGCTTGTTCAACCAAGATTTTGATAGGATCTCCTACCCCCTTATCTTTCTTTTCATCTGCCATGGGAGGCCATCGAGATTTGTGAGGCTGGTCTTGCAAAGGTTTGACCAGTTCAAGCCCTAACTCCTTATATCCCGACCTCATTGGGGACATGCAAAGAAAAACAGAGAAAAAACAGACTGTGCTGATACCACTGATTTAGATTTAAATAGGGACACAACAAATTATAGATATAACCATAAACACAAATATGTAGTTTAAATAATACTTCATTTCATTAATGTAAAATACTGAAATATGCTTACAAACATAAATTGAAATAAACTAGCTAAGGCGATGGTAGCTTATCTCTAAGAAGAGATGTGGCGACTACATGCCTCTGAACTATGTTGCAATGAGGCTCGAAGGCCTATTTATTGTTGAGAAATAATGGAAAACCCTTAACATCCCAAAACCTAACCCTAGAAGATGAAACACCAAATTGTGGGCACTGTTTTGGGTAAGTTTGTACATCAACTTCTCGGGGTCGTAACTTTGGCACCCGATCTTCATTTTTCGCGTACAATAGCTCGTTAGAAAGATCTATCAGAGATCTACAACTATGGGAAGAGGAACATCAGTCCATGAAAACGTCGTTTAGGGCCTCAAAACGGCTCCGGAATTTCAGGACCTGAAAAACTGCTAAAAATAGTAAATAGTGCTACAATTACGGAAACTGAAAAACTGGAAGAGATAGTTGTGGGGGTCGAAGTGGGATATTTGGGTGGCCACCAACATCCACCTGGATCAAAAATCTACTCAGTGACCCCTTTAGCTCCTTGATATACAACTTTGAGTCCAGGTAAAGAGGGGCACTTGTCCATGGAGTGTTTTTCTTCACAGATTGAGCAAATTTCAATAGAATTCAATGGACATTCGTTCCTACGATGCCTCCTGGTGCATCTAGGAAAGACAGTGGCCAAGGCTCTCTGTGATTCCTCCTTCTTTCTCTTAAAGTGCATAGTGTCCATCTGTAGGGCAAGGGTTTGCAGCATCTCACTTTTGAAATCCTCCAACATATTTACAATTTCGCCCACTAACTAGAGGTTGACTACCCCTAAACTTTTTTCTCACTACCCTAGAATGGTTTCTAAAGACAGTCTTGATATCTTGATAGGTTAACTGGTAGATATCCCATCTTGCTAACAAGTGTAGGGTATCTATAAGAGCTTCCCTTACTCCTCTACGTAGGACTAGCTTCAGTGACTCAGGGTCAAGTGTGCACCTAGCCCTTTTGTAGCTAAACTAGTATCTTTCTTCATAATCCTCTAGGGATTCATCATTGCCTAAGGTCATCTTAAAAATTTCCTTTTTAGTGTCTTTAGACCTACAATAGTCCCGATACTTTTTGTTGAAGGCATGTTGCATCTAAGCCCAGGTTGTGATGCTATCTCTAGGTAAACCAATGAACCAGTGCAAAGCTGCATCCTTGAGAGTGGATGGAAATAGTTTCAACTTCTGCTCATCATTTGTATAGTCATAGGTTCGACATATGACATCAAACTCAAATAAGAAAGTGTCTGGGTCTTCTTTGGCCAGGCCATGGAAATGAGGAAGGGAAGAAGGGGTTTCATTTTTCGTCTTAGTATCCCCATTGGTTTCCCTAATGGGGAAGGCACCCTTAACTCTTTCTCTTTTTCCTTAGTCATTTCTGTTTTCAGCCATAGGTTCAGTAGGAATGGGTTCTCCTTCTTCTTCTTCCCCTGTAGGTTCTTCAAATATGTATGGTTTCTCACCTAAGGGTTCCTCCAGTTCACAGCCATCAAAGAAGAGGGAATGTTGGTTGTTTGAAGTAGCTGGGGTATTTGGAAAAAGTTTCCCTAAGTTATCCCTAGTCCTATGAGGCATGAACAATATTTTTTTCTTTGCTTTGTTTTGTGTTTTTTTTAACTTGAAAGTAATTGCAGAATTGGAATTGCAGACTGAATCAAAAACACTGGCTGAGTAAAAAAATTAACTACTTAATTGAAATCTTTCTTGCAAAATGGAAAGGAAAGTAAAGAATGCAAAATGAAAAAGGAAGAAACTAAATTACTTTTGCAGAAATGAAACTAATAGCAGAATATTAGAAACAAGAAAGAGAAGAAAGAAAGCAGTAATCACATATCACTCAAACACCTCCCTGGAAATGGCGCAAAAAAGTGATAAGCATCAGTATTGCAGCAAGAATGCTACAACTCATGGAGCTACTAGCTTTACTTTATCAACCCGGGGTTTGTACAAACTTGGATGTGACAGTGCTGTTTACACAAGTAAAAGTGATGGCTCTACATTTTGTCATTGTTCAGCTAGCAAGAGACCACTAGGGTTTTCAAGCCAGACTTCTATGTATTTATAATAAGCTTGATAAATAATTAAAGAAAGAGGAATCTACTCTATGAGAAATCTTATCTACTGCAATAATGAAAGAGACCGAAAATCAATGCTAAAACACACCATTTCCTAACTAACTGCTAAGAAACTATGCTTTACAATAATGTCAAGCTAACATGTATGAAATGCTATTGTCCTAATCATGGAAGTTCAAAACATCAAACATTATTGCTATGCATGTAAAGGACTGAAAGAAATCTATTTTGTTCTCTTTATTCTTTTTGTAGAAAATCAAGTGTAAACCCTAATCTCTTTTGGTGATGTGGAAGGCGTCTTAATGATGCTGGTGGCTTGTTGGGAGGTCTAGGAGATGGTTGGAAGGTTTGGGAGACCCTTGGGTGACCTGTTGTGGCTTCCTAGAGGTTTTCCTTCAATTCGGCCTCAAAACAGGCCACTATAGGAAAACCTACAGGATGTACTAGAAACCTACAGGATTCCCTGTATTTCTATAGGATACAGCCGAGAGAAAAATGATGGTTGTTGGAGGTGATGGAAGGCTTAGGGAAGGTGTTGGATGGGTGGAATGGAGTGAGAAAATGCCTAGGATCACTTAGTACTCGAAACCAAGGTTAGGAGATGGTTGGATTCACTCAACATGCTTGGAGGAATTTCTATGTAAAATGATGAGATTGGTGAAGATCTTGGTGAAAGAAAGGAATGATTATGGATGGATGAAGTTAGAAGGTGGCTACCTACTATGAGATCTCTTTATATTTCTAAAGCACCTACTCTACATCAAACATTTATAATTGCAAAAGGTCATGTAAACAAGAAGAATTCTGACAAGCTAGAAAAGCATAATTTAATGAACTAGTTGTCTACTTCATGCATGAGTAAAATTGCTGAATAAAATGGAATCATGGATGAGATATACTGTAAGGCTGAACATGGAAGATATGGTAATTAAATCCCACACTTGCAAAATTGATCAAATGCTGGTTCAAGTACAGTAAACTCTAAATCTTATGAGAAAATGGAAATATGTCTTTTTGGGGCTGCATAAGGGTCTTTTTCCTCAAATCATGATCCCTGAGGGAAGAGGTGAGACCAAGACACCTACTAATAGCTTTGTTGTGCTCCTTTTATCCCTTCAAACTTGTTACTAAAGTAAAGCACAAATGGAAGCAAACTAATAAACAACTAATCAAATCTACATTACTTGCAATAAAATACTTCTAAAGACAATTTAACCATGAATCTATGAAATTAATCCAAGCTTACAGATACAAGAAGAGGAGCCTTTGTTTCCAGGGTTGGGCCCTAACCCAGGAGCTTCAGCCCTCTGAGTTAACTCAGTGCTGGATCAAGAAAAAACTCATTTTCATTATCGAAACAGAATATTACATCAATGTCTTCCACAAGTATGGAGCTCAAAACTAACTGGTGTTTTTACAAAAAAAAATTGAATCCTAATGAGGCTCTAGGACTCTCTACTTATAAAAATGAATTCCCTAATGACTTCCTTAAATCCAAGGAGGCTCGACTCCCAAACTCGAGATGAACTAACTCTTTTTCTATCACTTGCTCGACTGCCTTTTGATCTTCATGACTTGGTTGATTACACTACGAGCAAGTGTGATTAATGGAGGAATATTCGAATGGGGGAGGAGTAAATGAGGAGGATTTACCTCCTACAATCTCTCTCCTTTGTCCAATTCGAGTTTCAAACCTTAGTCTTGCCAAAATTCCTTGATTTTCTCTTCCAACAAAATATAATCGAACATGTAATAAATTGTGAGAAGATTTGATTTGACTAGCTAGGAGGTGAATTAAGGCTCATATAATTACCCAATGATGAGGCTCATCAATTGTGTTGACTTAAGATAACAAAACTTGGTGAACTATTTAGGCCATTAAATATTTGTTGAAGTAAGTTCACCTCAGAGAGTATCTTGGGAAGCATATTGAAAACACCTTGAAGAATTTTTGAAGACCATCTGAAGTCTGGTGATGATTATATTAAAGACATATTTGGAACAACCTTGCAAGAATATCTGAAGAATAATTTGAAGACCTTCTTGAGTAGTTCTATAACAACACTTTGAGAAAATTTTGAAGATGACTTGAATTTGATCTTGAAGACTTATTGAATTTGTTTAGCTAACCAAAGAAACCCTTGTTGAATGGGTCTTACTGGAGAATATGCATGATTGAGAACCTCATGGAGTAACCCTAGAGAGTTTTTTTTGGGTAACATGAAAATTCTTGGAGACACCTACTAAAGTTGTCATTGATGAGCTAAGTGTTTTTGGAGATCATCTGAGGGCATTGTTGAAGGCAATCTAGAAGATGTTATTAGGGCTTGTTTCAGATGATATTGGAAGCCTTCAAGAACTATTAAACCTTCCTTGAAGAGTAAAAGCAGAGGATTGGTGCCCTAAAGTATTGGAGTCCTCAAGAAGACAGGGTTGGATCCCTAGAGGATTGGAGTCCTCAAGTAGACCACGTTGGAGCTTGGTGGTATATTACGGGATGGAGCTAGGTTTGATTGAATATTGGAGTCTTCATCTAGGGATGGAGCCCTGAATTGTTATTGTACTTGAATTGCTGTAAAAATAGGATTGGAGTCCTCACCATTCTTGTTAATAAAATTCTTCTTTTGTTATATACTTTTTTTTTCTTATTTATTAAGTGATCTTAACTAGCATAAAAGTAACAATTGTAAAAGAAATAATGTTTCACCATCTTCTCAGTATTTTCCAACAATTGATATCAAATAAGGTACATTTAACCAAAAAATAACAATTGGAAGGTATATCCTTAGAAAAAAAATGGAAAAGTCAAGGAAGAGAGGATCCAAACCTTTTGAATAAATCTCCTCAGTCATGAAATAAAAAGTAAATCAAGTTGACGAAGCTCCCTCATTTGATGGAACAAGCTATGTGGCATGGAGAAATTAAATGGAATTATTTTTTATGGCTCAAGGATATGAGATATGGATTTTAGTGACTTCCTAAAGCTCATATGAGTCAGTAGAGTTTGATACAAAAAATATAAAAAAAAATATTGAGTGTCCTACCAAATATTATAAATGTGAAAGTGGAGAAATGTTCATCAAAAAAAGAGATTTGGGAAAATCTTCTGGATATTTACTCACAAGGACCATTGGTCATGACCTAATATCAAGAATATGGTAGAAAATAACTCAAAGATAATCTAGAACTAGAGAAGATAGCTAAAAGAAAAATGAAAGACACCAACAACAAGGAGGACCTAGAAGATGGAGAAAATGAAGAATACCTCAAAGAAGATCACAAGGAAAAACTTGTGGACGCTCTAAAATAGATAAGCAGATTGAATAAGTAAAATTTGGAACTCAAGAAGAAGGTATAAGATATTGATCATGACCTTGAGGAAAAAAAGGAGGAATTTATTCTTTTAAAGCATTAAAAACAAGAAAGATATGAGGATCTCAACATGTTAAGGTAGAATTTGAAGAAGCTAAAACAAGGGAAGATATTTTAAGAAGTCATCTCATCCAGAGATCTAAGGAATTGAGTAAATCTGAAGCAAAAATTGGTCAATATAAACAATACCTCACCTCCCTAAAATCTTAGCTAAAGGAATCAAAGAAACATATGCAAGGAGCTAAAGTTAAGTATTTAAAGGAAGAATTTGTCCTCCTAAAAGGAAAATTTGATGAAGCAGAGAAGGAAATAAAATTCATAGCATGCCAACTAAAATAAAATGATGAAGAGACTAATATATTAGAAGCAGATGTCATCTCTTTTAAATTCCACACATGTGAAGCAACAAGGATGAAGGAAGAAACAGATATTCAATTAGAAAAAAAATATGAATACTATGAGAAGATGAAATAAGAGATTGTTTTTACAATGACATAAGTTGATCAACTAAACAAGAACTCGAAGAGTTCTCAAGTCTTGGATGAGATCCTAAGTCACAGAAGATCCCCTCTCGATAAATACGGTCTTGGATATATTCGTGAGCTTTCTATCAAAAGTGATGCAAACCCTAATACATCTCAGGAAAAGAATATGAAGCTTTAAAGTTGCACGCTCAGCTCGAAAAGAAGTAGGGAAGGAGTCAAAATAACTTTGGAAGACCTACAATCCAAAAAGTTATGTTGATGCTACAAGTATCAATAAATATCATCAAGGAATATCATGGTAGAAGAAATTCAGAAGTGCACCAAGACAATTCTCAAATTCTAGGTATCAATCTATATTCTTTGGTTATTGTTACTCTTGTACAGATTTTGGACTTATGGCAAGGGATTGCAAGGCATATAAAAAAGAGGGCTCATTTTAGTTTCCCAATAGTAAATTTTTTACGAGATACTCCAATGTGTACACCTACTAAAATTATGCTCCATCATTCATGTACACAACTGAATACTTCAAATTCCATAATGTTGCACATATAACTATATATTGCAAATTAAAGTGGGTCCCTATACAATCTGAAGAATTGTCAACCAATCATGTAAAATGAGTCACAAATTTTTGGAGGAGGAAGAAGGTTGCACCAGAAAAAATATCATGTTTAATATGCATTGGATGCTCAAGGCATCAATCCATTTCGATGATCAAATTAGGGCATCATAGACAAAAACTTTGTTCCGCCAAGGTTTTACATCTTAGGAATATCATGCATATTGTTAGGGGGAGCACATGTCAAATACTATGATAGAAGAACTAGCTCTATGAAAAGAAGACCACCATGATGAAAATATTAGTAGTACAACGTTAGGGGAGTAGAAAAATGATAGGGGAAGTAGCATATGAATAAGTTCCCATTGATGTCAAAGGGATAGAGAATTCTAAAAGGGGAAGATTGTTGCATAAATTTTTTATTGATGTCAATAATATAGCAAACTAGGTGCATTATTGAAGCATTTCTTATATGAAACCTTAGGTGAAAACCCTAGGATCATAAGTGAAAACCCTAGGAATAAAACCCTAAGTGTAAAACCTAAATTGCTGAAGATGATAACTTTAGTTTCCAAATGCATTAATGAATCCATATGATGAAACACTAGTATATCCCTATAAATTTTATGTCAAGTCATAAAGCTTTTGATGTAAACCCTAATATGTTATATGATGCCCTAAGTGTGTTTAAGTAATCCATTATATCATGGAACCCTAAGATGATCTAAGAAATGGATATATTATTGAAGTCCTAAATTATTCACCCTATCCCGTGTTGATACAAATGATGATACCCTAGCCCTAATAGATTAATCCTTGTACCCTATATCCATATGATGAAGAATGCTTAACCCTAATGCACTTGGCCCATGATAATGGCACGCTATTGTTGATCCTAATATCCAAATCCTAAATCCCTATTCTAGATAATTATACCATAAATCAATAAGGCTTATCACAAAATTCTATGGAATGTCATAAATAATAATTTATTTGTGACAATAGAAATAAAATTTTGATATTCCTCTTACATAAGTTAATATAGTGCTTTCAGGCCTTTCTAACAAGTACTTACTTTCCCTCTAATTCCTAGTTTTTGTGGAGACATTATTTCTTGAAATATATGTATTCTAAAAAAGTGCAAAGTCTGCTAGCTGACTTGAGTCGACTCCCTCAATGAATAGACATGTCCCTTCACTATAGGCCCAAACAACTATAAATATTATGTCAAACTCTCCCCATTTGAGCTCAAAAGGAATTTGGTCAAGCAAAAAAATAAGAGGGAACTCGGATCTGAGATAGAAATGCAAAAGAAGTTGAGGACGAGTTTTAAGGAAATCATTGGAACAACAAAGATTAATTTTTGGTATGCATTTTCAGTCCAATGTTAGGCCTATTATAGACCTACAATTTCAACCTATTTCAAGCCTGTAATTTCAAAACCTTGCAGGACTTAGACCCATGGAGGGATAAAACGGGTGAAGGATTTATGCTAGCATTTGGAGACCAACAACCAAGGAAGAACTCATAATGTGGTGGCATAGACCCACATTCCTTTTTGGAATTGTGGTGGAATTTTTGAAGAAAAAATCAGACTTAGAGTGAGACTTTGTTGCAGACCTTTTTGAATTCACATAATTGGATTGTTGTAGGCACAATATTGGAATTTGTGAAGTATTTTTGCAAACTTTGGTTGGAGGGACAATATTAAGATTGTTCTACAATGAGACCTCTATTGTAGAACTTTGTTAAAGGCATAATATTGGATTGTTGCAGACCTTGTTGGAGGGACTATTTTGGAATTAAGTTTAATATAAAGTCCTTTTTGGAGGCACGATATTGGAAATGTATTGCAGACCTTGAAAGCACAATATTACTAATTTTTTCAGGCCTTGTTTGGAAGATTAGAAGTACATTATTGCAAACCGTGTTTGGAAAATATTTTTGGACCATATCTAGTCCCAAAGACCATTTCAAGTATTGTCAAGGTATAATTTGGACTAGATATTTTGAAGTAATCATAGAAGAATTCAAGGATCAAACTAAAGGCATCAATCTAGAAGAATTTTTCACAACAATGTTGAAGTGATCTTTTGAAGTTGTTCTAAAACCATTCTTATGAAGAAATTTTGAAGATAGTTTTGGATATCTTGGAGAATTGTTGTTACCTCACAAATGTCATCTTGTTGGAGTACAATTTTAGTTGAATTATTTTTGGAAAGCTTCTGCATTATTGTTAAAACATATTTTGGATCTAATTGTGTTGACTTAAGATAACAAAACTTGGAGCACTATTTAGGCTATTAAGGATTTGTTGAAGTGACTTCACCTTGCAGAGTATCTTGGGAATCATATTGAAGACACCTTGAAGCATTGTTGAAGGCCATCTAAATTCTGGTGTGCAAATATATTAAATGCATATTTGGAGCAACCTTGTAAGTATATCTGAAGCATCATTTGAATAACTTCTTAAGTAGTTCTATAACAACACTTTGAGAAAAAATTTAAGATGACTTAAAGTTCATCTTGAAAACTTATTGAAGTTGTTGACTTAATTAAAGAAACCATTCTTGAATGATTCTTATTGAAGAATATGTAGGATTGGAAACCTCAGGGAGTAAAATTAGAGAGGTTTTCTTGGGTAACATGAAAAGTCTCGGAGACACCTGCTAAAGTTGTCATTGATGAAATAAGGCCTTTTGTAGATCATCTGAGGGAATTGTTGAAGGCGATATAGAATAAATTATTAGGGCTCATTGTAGACGATATTGGAAGCCTTGAAGATTTATTAAACCTACCTTGACGAATAAAAGCAGAGTACTAGAGCCATAGAAGATTGGAGTAGTCAAGAGGACTAGGTTGGAGCCCTAGAGGATTGGAGTCCTCAAGTAGACCAAATTGGTTCTTGGTGGTATAATATAGGTTGGAGATTGGTGTTATTGAGTATTGGAGTCTTCATCTAGTGATGGAACCCTGAAGTGTTTTTGTACCTGAATTGTTGTATAAAAACAATTGGATTCTTCACCATTCTTTTTAATAAAAAAATTCTTTTGCTATACATTTTTTTGTGTTGATTTATTAAGTGATATTAACTAGCATAAAAGTAACAATTGTAAAAGAAATAATGTTTCACCCCCCTCTCAGTATTTTCCAACAATTGGTATGAAATCAAGTACCTTTAACCACAACCTAACAATTCAAAGGTAGATCCTTAGAAAAAATGGAAAAGTAAAGGAAGAAAGGATCCAAACATTTTGAATATATCTCCTCAGTCATGAAATAAAAATTAAATCAAATTGACAAAGCTCCCTCGTTTGATGGAACAAACTATGTGGCATGGAGAAATTAAATGGAATTAATTTTTGTGGCTGAAGGATATGAGGTATCGAATTTAGTGACTACCAAAATCTCATAGGAGTCAATAGAGTTTGATACAACAAATATAAAAAAAAGCTTGAGTGGCCTACCAAATACTATGAAGTTCATAGTGGAGAAATGGTCATCAACAAAAGAGATTTGGGAAAATATTTAGGATATTCACTCAAGAGCACCATTGGCCATGACCTCAAATCAAGGTGATGGCAGAAAAGAGCTCAAAGATAATATAGAACCAGAGAAGATAGCTAAAAGAAAAATTGAAGACACCAACAAAAAGTAGGACCTAGTAGACCAATAAAATGAAGAATACCTCAAAGAATATCTCAAGGAAAAACTTGTGGGTGCTCAAAAGGAGATAAGTAGATTGAATAAGGAAAATTAGGAAGACAAGAAGCAAGTATAAGATGTTGATCATGACCTTGAGAAAATAAAAGGAGGAAGTTATTATTTTAAAGCATCAAGAACAAGAAATAGATGAGGATCTCAACAAGATTAAGGTAGAATTGTATCAAAATGAAAAGAGGCACAATGAATAAGTCACCTCCATGACAAATTAAATTGAAGAAGCAAAAAGAAGGGAAGATATTTTAACAAGTCATCTCATCCAGAGATCTAAGGAATTGAGTAAATCTAAAGAAGAAATTGGTCAATACAAACAAGACCTCATGTCCCTAATATCTCAACTAGAAGAATCAAAGGAGCATATGTAAGGAGCTAAAGTTAAGAATTTAAAGGAAGAATTGGTCCTCCTAAAAGGAAAATTTGATGAATCAGAGAAGGAAAGAAAAATCATAGCATGGTAACTAAAAGAAAAATATGAAGAGACTAACATATTAGAAGTAGATGCCATCTCTTTTAAAGTCCAAGCATGTGAAGCAAAATGGATGAAGGAAGAAATGGAGATTCAATTGGAAAAAAAATATGAATACTATGAGAAGATGAAAGAAGATATTATTTTTCTAAAGAAAGAAGTTGATTAACTAAACAAGAAATTGTAGAGTTCTCAAGCTTTAGAAGACATCCTCAGCCACTGAAGAGCTCCTCTCAATAAATCTAGTCTTGGATATATTCGTGAGCCTTCTAGAAAAAGTGGTACAAACCCTAATAAATCTAAGGACAAGAATATGAAGCTTGAAAGTTGCACCCCCAAATCCAACAAAAGTAAGGTAAGGATTCAAAATAGCTTTGAAAGAACTCATGATCCAAAAATTTATGTTGATGTTGCAAGTATCAATAAATATCATAAAGGAATCTCAAGGCACAATAACTTTAGAAGTGCATAGTAAACAGGCCACTACAGGAAAACCTACAGGATGTACTAGAAACCTACAAGATTCCCTATATTTCTACAGGATACAGCCGAGAGAAAAACGATGGTTGATGGAGGTGATGGAAGGCTTAAGGAAATTGGTGGATGGGTGGAATGGAGTGAGAAAATGCCTAGGATCACTCAAAACTCAAAACCAAGTTTAGGGGATGGTTGGATTCGCTCAACATGCTTGGAGTAATTTCTGTGTAAAATGATGAGATTGGTGAAGATCTTGGTGAAAGAAAGGAATGATTATGGATGGATGAAGTTGGAAGGTGGCTACTTGCTATGATATGTATTTATATTTCTGAAGCACATGCTCTACATCAAACATTTATAATTGCTAAAAAGTCATGTAAACAAGAAGAATTCTAGCAAGCTAGAAAAGCATAATTTAATGAACTAGATATCTACTTCATGCATGAGGAAAATTGCTGAATAAAATGGAATCATGGATGAGATTTACTGTAAGACTAAATATGGAAGATATGGTAATTAAATCCAACACTTGCAAAAATGATCAAATGCTGGTTCAAGTACAGTGAACTCTAAATCTTATGAGGAAATGGAAATATGTCTTTTTGAGGTTGCTTAAGGGTCTTTTCCTCAAATCATGATCCCTGAGAAAAGAGGTGAGGCCAAGACACCTAATGAAAGCTTTGTGGCACTTCCTCTTATCTCTTCTAACCTACTACTGAAGTAAATCACAAATGGAAGCAAACTAATAAACAACTAATCAAATCCAGAGTACTTGCAATGAAATACTTCTAGAGACAAATTAACCATGATTCTATGAAACTAAGCAAATACAAGAAGAGGAGACTTTGCTACTAGGGTTGGGCCCTAACCCAAGAACTTTGACCCTCTGAGTTAACTCAGTGCTGGACTAAGAAAAATATCATTTCCATTATCAAAACAAAAAATTACATCAATGTTTTCCACAAGTCTGGAGCTCGAAAATAAGTAGTGTTTTTACAACAAAAATTTCAATCCTAATGAGGCTTTAGGCCTCTCTAATTATACAACTGAAGTCTCCAACTACTTCCTTAAATCTAGGGAGGCTTGGATCCCAAACTTGAGATGAGATAACTCTTTTCTATCACTTGCTTGTTTGCCTTTTGATCTTCATGACTTGGCTGCTTACACTTCAAGCTGGTGTGATTAATGGAGGAATATTCGAATGGGGAGGAGTAAATGAGGAGGATTTACCTCCTACAATCTCTCCATTTTCCCATTCTAGTTTGAAACCTTTGTCTTGCCAAAATTCCTTTATTTTCTCTTCCAAACCTACATTCAATGTATGTTAGTCCACTAGGCATAATATCTCACTTTAACTCATCCCATTAAACAAAATATAATCAAAACATGTAATAAGTTGTGAGAAGAGTTGATTTGACTAAGATAGGAGGTGAATTAAGGCCCATATAATTACCCAATGATGACACTCATCATCACCCCCTACTGAAAGTGTTACTCATCCTGTAAGAAACTCAATCAATATCCATGTTTTTTATAGCTCTAGTGGCCTCCCTAACATCCCATGCCTCTGTTGTGGTTTCTTCTTCTTGTGCATAGAATCCTGCCTTCTTTTATACCCTCTCCCACTACCTTCTTTCTTCCTCTTCCTTCCTTCCTTCTAGCATTCCCAAGAGCAGTGAGGGACTGAGTGTCAGGCCAATCCAATTGACTTTGAGCCTTTGGATGGATTGCTTGTACATGGGTGTCCTATTCAGTGCTTCTCTCATCCTTTGAGGAGAGTGGTACTCTCTGATCTTTAAACTGTATGGCAATATATTCCATTTCCTTAGGAAATATTGCATGTTGTCATCCCCTAATAATATGAACATGTCCTCAAAATATGTACTTTATTTCTCTTGGGTAGCAAGATACTTGGGTGTAAATTGAGGATCATTTGCAATCAAATTATGTGTATTGATGAGTGCCATTAGATTGGACTGCTCAGCTATGATCATAAGAGGCTCTGTTTGTTTCTCTTACCAATACCTTCTTCATTTCTGCAGCCGTCGCTTCCTCATGGTTCATCCATGATGCCAAAGCCATCAAATGTAAATCCCCTAGCTTTGCATTAGGGTCCCATACATTCATGTCTATCAAGGCCACGTTATGCAAATAAAACTTAGACATCTTGGCCCTATATTCCAATGTGATTCGATCACAAACATCAATGAACTGTCTATAATCCTGGAATGGCATAGTGCCTCTTTGTGCTAGGGTCTTGATTTGGAACTGCAGCCACTATTCCTTAAGGTATAGTGCATAGGACTTAGTTGTCATTCTGCACTAAATTGCCTCCAAAGAGAGACTGCCCATGGATGCCAATTGATTCTCTCTTTCTTGCAGATGTCCTTTCAACCATGTATTTTCTACCTCTAACTGATTTTTCATGATGGCCTCTCTTTCCCTCAAGCTACTTAGTTCTTTTCCCATCTCTTTGAGCTTCTCTCCATGTGACCAATGCCCTCCACTCCCTTGGACTTGGAAATCTACATCCATCTATGATTTCTTGCTCTCTCTTTCTCAAGCTCAAAGAATAATGGAATGGAAATTTTGTGGAATGACCCTGCACCCCTCAATAAATATGTAGTAGTAGTAAAGGTTAGGTTGAGGACTAGGCTCCTCTAGCTTTGGGTCCTCTCTCTTTGTTTCTAGTTACTTACTTATTTCCTCATCCAATCTTTGAGTTTCTTGTAGGTTTAGCATAGTTTCTTGTAGGAATGCCTCTGCTTCCTGTAGGTCCTGCTATGTATCCTATATTATGCATGTTCCTTTGGATGAGGTAGACCTGGTTACAAGCCTTCTCACATAGGTGATAGGAGACTTAGGGGAGGTTTGGGCTGAGGATCCTTCTTCTTATTTTTTTATAGGAGGAACCATCATCTCCTATAATTTAGGTGAGTCCTCAATAATAATGGGAACCTTTGTTGGAGTTTGAGGTTTTCCTTGCCTTATCCTTGTGATTTTCCTTGTTCTAAATTATAAGGGGTCTGCCTCTATCCTTTTCATTTTTGTTTGATATGGGTGCTAAGGGCAATGATGGCAGCTTCTACCTCTCTCTCAGTGGGTTTTGGAGACACCCTAGGTGACTCCTTGTCTTATGCCTCCTCTTTTCCAATTCCCTTTTCCCCTGTGTTTTTCCCCTCTTCTTCTCCTTCTAGATCGTCATCTTGTTTGATAGTTTCCTCCTTGACATCTTCCTTTGTTTCTTCCTCACCTTCTTTCTCTTTCTCCTCTTCTTCCTCCTCATCTATATCATCTTCATCATTCTCTACTTCTTCTCCATCTATTTCAGATTCTTCCTCATCCTTTTCACTGACAGTAGGACTAATGTCATATGTGAGGGCTTTGATATCCTCCTCTGTCTGCATATCTATAAAAAATTCCTATTGGATAGGAATTTTGAGGTTGTGGAGGGAATTTTCTATGATTATTATAATTATCCCATGGTGGGCTAACTGTTGGTGGTTTCCCTCTTGCACATTTATGCTTGTATCTATCAATGATTGCAGAAGGAAGTATGATATATTGGGCCTATGGTGAGGAGGTTTTCTACTCCAAACCTCAATTATTCAAGAAGCCTAAAGTGATATCAATAAACCACACTATACCTACCTTCACATAATATGTATTTAACAAGGTTGTAGCTTACCTCATTCCAGGGGTATGGTAGGCTTGTTTTCATTACTCCATTTTTGTCTTGAATGGGCTCTTCTCCCTCTAAAAATAATTTCTTCTTGGGCTGCCTATCTCCCTTGTCTTCCGTTCTCCAAGGCACTCCTAGGGGAAGTGTGGTAATACTTCTTATGAGTTTAGGGGTGAGCTCTATGGAGAGGCCTTTCACCACAAAAGTGGCATGGGCTCTGGTCAATGGAATGAGGGAGAGAGAAAACTCTCAGGCCACTCCATCATCATACCCCCTTAATTTCTCAAAATACACCATCCAATTATGCCTCGTGAAGATTTCTAACACATGAGGGTTTTGGTGGATTCTCACAGTGTTAATGGGTTCCCTTCTATTAATGATCCAAAAATGGATCCTGAATAAAACTCTAAGTCTAAAAGACTTCATATAAGAGGTAAAAGGTGTCAAATGCCACAAATCCTTTATAAATTAGAGGAAAATGAAAATCGCAAGATGCTCTTGGAAATAGTCTCATTGCAGAGATCTCCTCATTCTGAATCCAATGCAACATGAATGGGTGAAAATAGACTTCAGATGAAGGAGTTATCATAAAAAGAAGTTCCCCTTTGTTCTTTGGGAAAGAGGCAAAATTCATTTAAAAATGGGCAAAAGACCCTTATAAGGAAAAATTGCATTGCATGAGGCCAACACTTAAAGTCAGGTGGAAGGCACCCTTGATTAGTGACCTCCAATGATTGGATTGGCAGGTCGAATTGGAGGCAGGTAGTGTATACAAGGCAGAGATCCTGGGCTGATGCGATGGTGCAATTGCTGAAATTGGCAGATCGCAATCAGCGATACCACAAGGCAAAGGCAGGACCCCGGGCGATGCAATATCATGATTGCTGATATCGGCAGATCGCAATCAGAGCTACACAGAGAAGTGGCTATAGACATATATATGCGCGATGCAATTAGCCGGACCTGGTGGAGTTTTGAAATGTGAATGAATAATATTTTAAATCTGATAAAGCCATTTTTTCGAGATTTTTCCATGTTTAACGTATTTTTAAAATACAAAGGGAAACCTTGGAACTGGGCCAAAGCAACTTGCAATAGCAATTATGGGTGGACCCGATAGGATTTTAGGGTGGAATTCATAGGGATTAAGTCTGGTGAATAGTGTTCACTGCGGATTTTCCCATGTTGTACAACGTTCTCTATGTAAATAAAGAATGAGTGTTTTTGAATGATTTCAAGTGCCAATTGCCCCTTCTGTTATAGAATAGGTGGCATCCATCCCTGAGGATGTTTAGCAATGATTGTTAATGCTCAGAGAAGGGATTTTAGTGGACTGTGGCTGGAAGACAGAGAGATCGAAAGAGAAAATGAACAGGTAGTGCCGATTTGGCTTAAAAAGCCACAGAACAACATAACGAAGGGACTGTTGGTTGCTTATGGTTTTGGGAGTAGCGAAGACAGTCACTGAAGGAGGCAGGCAGCTGAGGGAGTCTTTTGGAATCACTCTGAGGTTGAGCGAAATACCAAAGGGTTGAAAGTTGTAGAGAAGTCATTTGGAGTCCAAGCGAAAACCCAAAAGCCAACAAAACCGAGAGAAAGAGCTCAGAGAAGCCAAAACCAAGAGCCATGAGCCACAGCCAGAGTCGAAGAGCCAGAGCGAGAGTGAAAGTGAGAGCTAAGATCTAAAACTGGAGCCAAAGAGGTAGAGCCAGAGTCAGATCCAAGAGCTAGAGCCAGAGCTAGAGCCAGAGCCAAAGCTAGAGCCAAGAGCCAGAGCCAGAACCAGAGCCAGAAATTCAAGAGCTTTAGAGTAGGGATGAGATGTTAAAGTAAGCCCATCGTGTTCTATGTAAACTAATGGAGTTGATTCAAAGACTTGTAAAAGAACTGTTGCCATAATCCCACAGAGCCTAGCTGAATTGACTAGAGCTCATGTAGATATACCCCAAGAGCTGTGGGTGAACTCCTAATTAAATTGATGTTATGTGTGTGCTTTACTTGCTACATTATTTACTATTCTTTATATTTAAAATATCAGTTTCAACACATTAAATTTTAATTTACATCACATGAACATTTAAAAATCGATACAAGCATACACCATTGTTTCAAGCATTTTTAATTCCGCATTGGTTAATCAATAAGACTTGTGAATATTTAAAGCTTTGGAAGTGGGAGAGGTTCTTGTAAATTAGAAAGGAATCTTAAGAGCCCCAGGAGTAGATCAGGTGGTGTCGGAGCTTGAGATTAATTGACCTCACCTTTGATAGAGGAAAGACTGCTTGTCTAAAAGGTGTTTAGACAGTCAGAGGCTAATTGTATGCTTGTTTTACAAACTGACTATTGTTTAATTTTGTAGAGTTGAAGGAAAATATATAGATAGCTCAGTCCAGCAAGGACAAGAAGAAAGAAGAATTCATTGGCATAATGACAACTTCTACAAATGAGTCCTCGAATTCTTCTGTCTTCATTACAAGACTCTTTGATGAAGACATGAAGCAAGAATTGTCCACCATGATGGATATGGTGAGAGAAATGTATGAGGATGGAAGGAAGAGCAACAGACTTAGAGAGCAGTTGAATTCCAAGAAGGAAGAGAAGCAGTTTCTTTCTGACAAATTGCAAGAAATGGAGAGGCAACTTCATATTGCAAATATGACCCTGAAAAGGATGCACGAGTTATAGACATAGCTCTTTGTTTCCCAAGAAGCCTTAGTCAAGTATCAGCTTGAAGAAGAGGTAAATCATTCCAATTTGTCTTCAAATTTTTCTAAGGATGCTTATATTGGTTCTTTTGAAAAGCATACTAGAGGCATAGGTTCCAAGCTAATGTCCAAGATGGGCTATGAAGGAAAGGGCTTGGGAAAGCATGCACAAGGTATTGTTGAACCAGTAATGGTTGAGGAAAGGCCTAAGTATTTGGGTCTTGGCTATGGACAGTCTTATGGAGAAAGTTTCAAAGCTGCCATGAATGCCATTGAAACAGTCCCAAGAAGGAGTTTCATTTCATGTCCTCTACCCCAAGAGTGTGAAGATTGTATTCAAGAGGAATGCAATAGCTTGAAACATCATTTGCAGGATGCAGGTGTTTAGGAGGACACACTTGAACCAGAGAGTTGGGGAGACTCTAATAGCCTTGAAGAGATTGATGGTGTCCCAAAGGGAGCCATTTCTTCATTTGCTTCACCTCCTCATGAATGCAATAAAGGTAAAAGATAAAGGTATAAATCTGGTTCTAAACATATTCCTTTTGATTTTGCAAAGCATGGTAAATTTCCACATAAGCATGGGAAAAGAATTGCATGTTACTTTTGTGGTTTGGATAACCATAATGTTTCTAGATGTTGGAAGAGAATGGCCACATACATGAAACTTTTGAAGGAAAAGAAGCAAAGAGCCAAAGGTCTAGTGGACAAGGAAAATCATGCTATCAAGAGGATGCACATGCAATGCACTTACTGCCATAAGAAAGCACATCTTGTTGCAAAATGTTGGACTTCAAATCCAGCAATGCTTACACAAAAGCTAAAAGAAGTGGAAAGAGAAGATGGCAGAAATGGAAGTGAAGATTCCATGAATGATGTGTCTCAAAATGATTCACATGTTGATGTTGATGTGCAGAAAAAGGTAGTACCTTTGAAAGGGATTGGTAAGGAACGGTTAGAGTCCTTATCTGATTGAGATTGCATGTCTATTGATGCATCTACATTATATCTCATTTCAGCTTCGAAAGTATAGTGTGCTTAAGTGAAAGTTGAAGGATGAAATGCATGCATGAGCATGAGATGCATGAACACAGGGATGTTGATGATTTCCTTGTTTTTGAACATGTATGTGTGATTAACTTGCAGGGTTGATTGCTTTGTGTTATCGGGAAATCTAGTGTCTATGCAGAGCTGCTAGTCCCACTAAGATGTGTAGCTATCTTAGAAACAAACAGATTAAATTTACTTTCGTTTTCCTTTACAAGAAGTGTATAGGAGAGGAGCAAAGAATACCAACCTCGATTTTTCGCTTGGTTCTCTGCTTGTTCCTTCTCCCCTTTGACAGATCTTTGCCGCTCCTCCCTTGACCACTCTGCTTCAAAGAGTACCTGTAAAGTCAAAGAAACATAATACCTTCAAAGTGCAGAGATCTACAATCATAAACAATATAGGACCAGATATATATTAACCACACAAATGCATATATTAGTAGACATACAAGAATGTGGAGGAAAACTTGAATAACTTTATTGATATAGAGATTAGAAGAGAGGATTACAACCCATTGATCTAATTCAGTGTCATCCTCCCAGCATGAAATACCTTCTTCACCTCATGAAAAGCTTAGATCACCCAACACTATGATATTCTACCAAGAAACTAACAACGCTTCCTTATAAGATACAAGATTCCAGCCTCTAGATCTCTGGGATGAGGGATCCATATATAGATGATTGTAGGGGGGTGAGTTAGCTTCTGGTATTTTGATTAGTGTCTTCTCTTTGATAGTCCTTGATTCCACTTGGAGATTGATGATCTCTTAGTCATCCCTGGGCGAATTCAGAGAGGCAAGTGTCACAGGAGAAGTTTCTGGAAGATTTCATGATCATCCATCTTACAAACTGTCTCTACCATTTGTCTACTCTCGCCCATCGCACCCTACAGAAGGGCTTTTTATTTTTCATCTCACTTTTTGCACTGAGCAGGTGAGATGCATCGCACCCTCTGCATTGAGCAGTCTGTATGGTCCAGTTTTGACCAGTTCTTAGCAGTTTTCTGTGGAGAACTTCTAGTAGATGATGTAATCAGCTGACCTTATTCCTTTAGGGCATGAAACAATGCTTTTAGGGACTCAAAAGCCCTTATTTTATGGACATATATGATTTGGGGTTGCAGTGCCCAAATATGTCTATAACAGTTGCCCCCTAAAGCATGAGGTCAAAAATCTTTTGATGTCAGGTGAAATGCTTTATCATGAGGTCCGAGGTTTTTCGAACTAGAAGGCGACCTGTAATAAGATACAATACAAACATTATCTTCATAATATTTTCATGATCTAGCTGAGGCAGGAATTCCCATGCTCAACTTTATAAATTCATTTTCATGTACATAGGACAAACAACTGTCTGTGTGGTAGACTGATGATTCTGATAGAGCCATCATCCTTTGATTCGGATGATCATCTGTGCAGCAATGATGTACATTTGATGTCTTTATTTTCCTAAATATATCACAGCCCGGATGGATGAAACTAGATCCGGGGTCTTCAAACTCGTCCAATATTCACCCAAAGTACAAGTCGATCCACGTGAAAAATTTTCTGGAGTTGAACATGGAAAGAAATCGCCTGATTACCAGCCAATTATGTAAGTTGTTAATAGGCGCGACAGAAATCACCGATAATGATGACGACCATCAAGGTAGTACAGTACAATTCATGTGGTGTGAAAAAGGGACTTGGCATCGAACACCATGCAAAATCTTTCGGTCGAAGGCCATTGGTGTAAACCTGTCGCCGGAACTGAGAAACTTTCCATTGAGGCATGCAAGCTTCAAAGTACTGAAAGGGTTGTTCCTAGGTCGACTTCTTGGATAATGAGCTAATGTCGACAAGAAGAGACCTGTCGTAGGAGGGCCTTAATGAATCCCACATCTACGACACGGAACGGAGCAAATGATTTTGTGGAGGTGAAAACGGTCTGATGATACAGAGTTCAAGGTGGCGGTCATGAAAGAATGAAGCGTGAAGGTATTGCAGCAGGTGAGACACAAGCTGGGTTGGTGAATTCTTTGATCGACTTCTCTTGAACATATCAGTGACAGTAAAATGGATTGGTAGCATTAACCCAAAATATGGATGGTACGATGGACCAATGGTAATATGACTGGTGAACGAAATAACCCAACCCGACTCAATCATGGTGATGGAGTGAAAGTGTCATGTTCAAGAGCGACTCGCTACCAATAAAGTTTCTTCAAGTTTTCTTCCCAATTTTTCCCCAGTCATTGTTGACCAGTACCTCTTTATTTTTATCAAGCTTGAGGAGGATAACATATGCTTGTTCTATAATTTTCCCTTCGGGCAAACCCGTTGCTATGTTTTAACAAGCCTAGTGACAGTGAAACTCGTTCATGTCTACATGGACAAGTTTGTCGTTATTGGTTTTAACGAGTTTAATGACAAAGATAACTCGGTCCTTTTTCAATTTTAGAGAGTCTGAAAAGGGATGGAAAGGAAACTCCAGTAATCCTTTTTCGTCATTTAATCCCTTAAGTCCGAAAAAGTATAAAATAATACAAAAGGGATGAATTTTCAATAGTTTTAACGAGCCGAACAAGACAAGCACTCGATATTTTTGTGTAATAATCCCTCAGGTCCAAAAAGACTAAAATCTAGAGGAGGGATAGCACTCCCGGTAGCTTTAACGAGCTGGAGAGACCAACTGCTCGGAAATATTTTCATATTTTACAAGTCAAGTGAAAAGAGCTTAAAGGAGACTCATTTTTGAGGAACGAGTGATATTTTTGTGTAGCTGCTAATTCCAGATAAGGTTTGGAATTTTCCAATCATGGAAGTGTAACAAGGATGGCTAACATAATCACTCTTTGTAGTTGTTCCTCAAAAGGGTAAACAATCAAATGGAGACGTATGATCAGCTAAATAGAGTGGAGGTGATGGCAAGAACACGACCAAGGCTCAGAAGCTGATAATAATGAATTCGCAATGGTTATTTACCGGAGGTTGGTTCATTTTTTAATGAGATTAAACTCTGGGGGAACATTTGGTCATCACTTAGGTTTAATTTTTAACGATCTTGAACTTCGCATAAAAATTACTCATGTCAGTCGTATAATAAGGATATCTCATCGATAGGTTCAATTTTTAAGGAACTTGCACCATTCGAAACTATGTTGCGTATCCTTTCATTATGAAAGCTAGGAACGACCAATCCCACGAGTTTAAAGGATTTGAGGATCTACAAACTAAGAAAATAAATGGTCGCTCTTCACTTGCATGAAAAAAGGTTTGCATGCCCCCAGGTATAGTGAAGTAGAGTTTCGAGGTTACCCTTCAATTTTTAGATAAAACATTTGTTCTGTTAGGAAAGGCCTACCTTTTCCAGGTTACCCTTCAATTCACAGACAAAACATTTGTTTTATCGGGAAAGGCCTCCAGTCTAATCCCATCTTCCTAAATGGACAGGTGTGTCAAACTAGTCATATATCCTTCGCGGAAACCTACCCTATACCCAAAGTTTTCCTGCTGAAGCAGACCAGGGTGCATGCCCCCTAGGTTTCAGTCATGACCCCTGAATTACTCGCGTTCTTCAGGTGGACGGACTGGAGATTGATGAGACATTCCTTGCATTAAAATACCATTTAGGGATGGCATTTGACTATTAGCTATGTGTGAGTCGGGGAACGAAAGTTGGTCTATGAGCTGGATCACTCTACCTTAATGCGAAAAGCACATTACTCAAAAGAGTGAGGAGACAATGGCTCCCATGCAATAAATATAGTCATGCCCAAGGAGTAGATTTTAATCTAAAGGTCCTTGGACTACCATTACGTTCAGATATATGGTTTTCCCTCTCAAAGTTATAGGTAAATTCAGAAGGATCCCTAACAGTCGACTGGTTCCTTTGTCAAAGCCTGTCAGATTTCTCATCTCAGGCAGAAGCGATGGTGAACCAAGCACTTTCCAAGCAGTCGAGGAAAGGATACTCACAGAAGCCCCTTTATCTATGATAGTACCGACCACAACCATTCTGTAAGCTTGTACAATGATTTGGAATGGTACATTAGACGGTAGATGGGGTCTGCTTAGTAGATTCCAATCGAAGGAAATGACTAGGTTGCTTGGAGGTGGGACTGAGTAGATGGCTGAATATTACTTTGACGAACTTCCTTCCTGCGGTAAAGGAATGGGTAGATTGCCCCCATGTTCATCGAAGTCTGTGTTTACGAAAATAATTTGAACGATGTCGTTCTCATTCTCTTCAGTGACTGTATCATCTGAAGATGGACCTTCCGGAGACAAGACCGGGTCAACTTCCCCCTCAACCTTTTGAATTTCATCTAGTGTGGACTCAAAGGGTTTATCTTCAATGATAGATGCTTCGATTGACCACAAGGGCGTGTCAGTCAGATTTTCAACTAATGATGTACTCGGCAAGAGTTTCTTGTACCCAGGAGGAAGCTGTAGCGGTGAAGCAAGGCGGTTATCCAAGCTCCTTTAGCTTCGTCCAGGAAGGGACAATAGTGGACGGCATGATTGCCTTCGCACAATCTACAAGGGAATTTACATTTTCCTTTCTGTCCAGAGACTTTGTTTTCACTAGTTGACGGTGTGCTTTCAACATGAACGTCAGAGGTTGATGACACCAGATTGTGCAAACGAGGAGACCAGTCCCTTAAGATCTAAGGGATGCAAGGACAATCTCGATGATAGTGGTCTCCTTTGCAAATGACACATGGATATTTGGGTTTGGATGGTGCAGTTTGTGGATTTTCGCTAGACGATGCATGGTTGCCCCTTTTTGCCTTTGGCTCCTTCTTCCTCTTTTCTTTCTTCTTCTCTTTCTTCTTCTTCTCAGTTTCTTGGTCTTTAGCTTCACTAGCTTTACCAATCGAAGAGGGAGGAGGGGAAGGAGAAACAAGCGAAGCAAAAGGTTGGGGGGTAACTCTAGTATCATCTAGTTGCTGACTTGATTGCTCAGGAATCGTGGCGGTTTGAATGACAGAGGTCGAGAAGAGCCATATTGGCAAGCCAATTGTCAGTCCTGGGAGGGACAATGTGGCCATATGAGGTGCACTAACATCTCCCCAAGAGGAGAAAGGACTAGGATTTCCCCCAAGGGGAAATCCTTGGTTGGTGGAATCCATTTTTCTCAACCTAAGACCAACGAGGAAATAGTGACGTTATTCCGATTAAAATAAATTTTAGATTCTTTGACACAACTTGCTTTTTCAATTTTTAAGAGTTGAGAAAAAGCTAAATATGACTCTAGTCGCCTTTGCTTTTTAATGAGCCTGAAGTGACAAGTGCTCAAATGGACCTTTTCCTTTAAGGAGTATTAAAAGGAATGAAAGAGACTACTCTAGAAATCTAAACAGAGGGATTACCAAACCAATTGCAAAACTGCAGAATACTTTTTATGGTACGACAACCAATCTTCTCGAACGTTGTGTTCAATGCATTGTGATCGATAGGGCGGCAGACACAGCTTCCTAAGGATAAAGGATATAACCTATTGTGTTATCCCAATATATACTCAACGGTATGTGGGAACACAAGTCCGTATTGGCACTTGTCGTCTCAAAGTGGAGAAATCACCCAACCTACGATGAAAGCGATAGTTACTAGGCTTTACAATGCCAAAATACATCTCTAGCCTAGACTTCTAAATGTTGTGCGTTAGGTTCCAAAGCGTTTTTATATTCATTGAATTTATTTTACAGTTTATCTTTCTTAAGAAGTTTGCCTTTTAGGTTGACCACGTGATGTAGATATACAATTTCTAAAATGCAATCTAAGATGATAAACAATCGTTTAATCTTCTTTTTGCAAAGAAAATCCTAGCTACTAAGGAAAGAGAAGCGGAATTCTTTCAACAAAGAGCAGAGAGCACACACTAGATGCACTGTCCTAAATAAAAATCAACAAGCAGTCTAAATGCAAATGCACATGCATGTATTTGTTTTCGCTTTCTTAATGTGTGAATGACAAAAGAATGCTAAGTACAAATTTGAATCATTTCAAGCGACAGCACTAACGATTTTTCTTTTCAAAAAACGAAAGGAAGGTAATGATGACACTTTGCGATTTTGAATTGAAAATTACTTTCGAGACTTGAAAAACTACTAATTCAAATCAAATACAAGAGTAACAGTGTAATCGACCATCAAGAACAATATAATTCTTTTCTTTGACTAAAAAAGACACTTGCGACACTTTCAAATCAAAAGACGACAGCTTGATTATGCTACTTCTTTGTAAAAGAGGACCGTAACTGGTGAACAATACATAAAAACATTTACAGTTCCTTGTACTATGGAGGTTGAATCCTGCAAAGGAAGGAAGTTTCCCTAGAGGTATACTGATCATAGACAGCAAAACTCCCGAATAAAGCTGAAGAGAGTGAACAAAAAACCAAAATCTGGAAGCAGAAGAGGTCTTATCTGATCATCGCATCTGTAACACAGGGAAAGTGCAATGCATCTCACTTACTGCACACGGGAGGTGTGATGCATCCAGATTCCCAAGAGGAGAAGGTGCGATGGTCCAGGGACGAGACTTCAACTTGGTTCTAGGTCACAGTTTGCAGCTTAGTTCAGGGATTTAGGCCGAGAAAATGATAGTTAGTAAATGCAAATAACAGGGGCTGATCTAATGAGGCTACTTGAGCCACCACCAGGGCAATTAGGATGTTTGCAAATAAATTGTTTAGTTTATAAACAAAACCCAGAGATAGACTGAAGCAGCATTGATCTACTTTTCACTTGCATAGAAAATGCAATTCGAAGGCTAGCTGGCTTGACTTCAGGCTCCATCTGTAAGTTTATAAAGCAAACAAATATAGACAAGCAAACAAACTAGTCGCTCCCTAGCAGAGTCGCCATTTTTTTATCGGGAAATCTAGTGTCTATGCAGAGCTGCTAGTCCCACTAAGATGGGTAGCTATCTTAGAAATAAATAGATTAAAGTTACTTTCATTTTCCTTAATGAGAAGTAGATAGGAGAGAATTAAAGAATACCAACCTCAATTTTTCGCTTGGTTCTCTGCTTGTTCCTTCTCCCCTTTGACAGATCTTTGCCGCTCCTCCCTTGACCACTCCTTTTCAAAGAGTACCTGTAAAGTTAAAGAAACATAATACCTTCAAAGTGTATAGATCTACAATAATAAACAATATAGGACTAGATATATATTGACCACATAAATGCATATATTAGTAGACATGCAAGAATGTGGAGGAAACTTGAATAGATTTATTGATATAGAGATTAGAAGAGAGGATTATAACCCATTGATCTGACCCAGTGTTATCCTCCCAGCATGAAAACCCTTCTTTACCTCATGAAAAGCTTAGATCACCCAACACTATGATATTCCACCAAGAAACTAACAGCACTTCCTTACAAGATACAAGATTCCAGCCTCTAGATCTCTGGGATGAGGGATCCATATATAGATGATTGTAGGGGGGTGAGTTAGCTTCTCGGATTTTTATTAGTGTCTTCTCTTTGATATTCCTTGATTCCACTTGGAGATTGATGATCTCTTAGTCATCCCTGGGCGAATTCAGAGAGGCAAGTGTCATAGGAGAAGTTTCTGGAAGATTTCATGATCATCCATCTTGAAAATTGTCTCTGCCATTTGTCTACTCTCGCCCATCGCACCCTACAGAAGGGATTTTCAGTAGGCATCACACTTTTTGCACTGAGCAGGTGAGATGCATCGCACCCTCTGCATTGCGCAGTCTGTATGGTCCAGTTTTGACCAGTTCTGAGTAGTTTTCTGTGGAGAACTTCTGGGAGATGATGTAATCAGCTGACCTTGTTCCTTTAGGGCATGAAACAACACTTTTAGGGACTCAGAAGCCCTTGGTTTATGGATATATATGATTTGGGTTGTAGTGCCCAAATATGTCTATAACACTTTGGCATGCATGTGATGCCATGTTGACTTGGGAGAAGTTAACTTGGTCTCCAAATGGAGATAATGATGAAGTGTTTCATCTTTTGTAAAAGGTTCCTAATGGTCTTTTTCTACATGCTTGACTTGAAGGGTCATTTGTTTAAAGGCATGTTTTGTGGGCTGGCTATTTAGTCCATCATTTGCATGTAGATGTAATACATGGAGGTGTTCACAAGATGTGAAAATCTATTTCTTTTGCTGAAGCAGGAGTTTAGGCCATCCAGTTGCTGTTTGTATTTATGTTGTTGTTAATAGTTGTTGTTGACAGTTTGTCTAATAGATACAAATGAAAGTTTGTGGAGTAGATGTACTTCACATTTGTTTGAGCCACCTTATATCAATGATCAAGGCAAAGAAGTTCAAACCACCTTCTATGACCATTTCAGCAGAAATTCTGCAGGAAGGCAAGGAGGAAGACAGTTCTTCCTGGGATGACCAACCCATCCAAGAAGGGAACTTTGTTTTAGAGGCACTATGCAAAGCAAGTGTACAGAGGCTAAAAGAAGAGGGTGAGTCACTCTCATTTACTGCTTAGATCAGTATATTAATCTTTTGGGACCACAAGTTCTCTTAGTGGGAAGGCGTGATCCAAAAATGGGTCCTGAATAAACCTCTAAGTCTAAAAGAATTCATATAAGAGGTAAAAGGTGCCAAATGGCACAAATCCTTTGTAAATTAGAGGAAAATCAAGATCGTAGGCTACTCTTGGAAATAATCTCATTGTAGAGATCTCCTCATTCTGAATCCAACGCAACTTGAATGGTTGATAACGGACTTCAGATGAAGGAGTTATCATAAAATGAAGTTCCCCTTTGTTCTTTGGGAAAGAGGAAAGAAATCCTTTAAAAATGGGCAAACGACCCTTATAAGGAAAATTCACATCGCATGAGGCCAAGACTTAAAGTCAGGTAGAAGGCACTCCTGATCAGTGACCTTTGATGATCATATCGACGGGTCGAATCATAGGCAGGAAGTGTATACAAGGCAAAGGTCCCGAACCGATGCAATGGTACGATCGCCAAAATCAGCGGATCGCAATCGGCAATACCACAAGGAAAATGCGAGACCCTGGGCGATGTGATATCGCGATCACTGATATCAGTGGATCACAGTCGGAGCTACACAAAGGAGCGGCTATAGACATATATATGTGCAATGCGATTAGCCAAACCCGATGGAGTTCCAAAATATAAATGAATAATATTTTAAATTTGATAAAGCCATTTTTTTGGGATTTTTCCATGTTTTAATGTATTTTTAAAATACAAAGGGAAACCTTGGAACTGGGCCAAAGAGATTTGCGATAGCGATTATGGGTGGACCTGATAGGAGTTTAGGGTGGAATTCATAGGGATTAAGTTTGGTGAACAGTGTTATCCGCGGATTTTCCCTTGTTTTACAACGTTCTTTATGTAAACAAAGAATGACTTTTCTTGAAGGATTTCAAGCATTGATTTCCCTTTTTGCTATATGATAGGTGGCATCCATCCTTGAGGGCATTTAGCAATGATTGCTAATGCTCAGAGAAGGGATTTGAGTGGACTGTGACTGGAAGACAGAGAGCTCAAAAGGGGAAATGAACAGGCAGTGCCAATCTGGCTTAAAAAGCCATAGAACAATAGAACGAAGGGACTGTTGGTTGCAGACAGTTTTGGGAGTAGCGGGGACAGTCGCTGAAGGAGATAGGCAGCTGAGGGAGTCTTTAGAAATCGCTTGGAGGTCTAGAGAAATACCAGAGGGATAAAAGTTGCAGAGAAGTCGCTTGGAGTCCAAATGAAAACCCAAAAGCTAGCAAAACCGAGAGAAAGAGCTCAAAGAAGCTAGAACCAAGAGCCACAAGCCATAACCAAAGTCGAAGAGACAAAGCGAGAGTCGAGAGCCAAAACCGGAGCCAGAGACAAAGATCCAGAGCCAAAGTCAGAGGCAAGAGCCAGAGTGAGAGCTGGAGCCAGAACCAGAAAGCTGTGAGCTTCAGAGCAGGGATGAGATGGTAAAATAAGCCCATAATGTTCTGTGTAAACCGATGGAGTTGAGTCAAAGACTTGTAAAAGAACTGTTGTGATAATCCCAAAGGGCCTAGATGAATTAGCTAGAGCTCATGGAGATGTAGCCAAGTTATGGGTTAACTCCTAGTTAAATTGTTGTTATGTGTGTGCTTTACTTGCTGCATTATTTATTGTTCTTTGTATTTAAAATACCAGTTTCAACACATTAATTTATAGCACATGAACAGTTAAAAATCAATACAAGCATACACCATTGTTTTCAAGCATTTTTAATTCTGCATTGGTTAATCAATAAGGCTTGGGAATACTTAAAGCTTTGGAAGTGGGAGGTTCTTGTAGATTAGACAGGAAGCCTAAGAGCCCCATTTTCAGATCAATTAAACCCCTATGTCATTTTGGCTAGTGAATTTTGAGGAGCAAATATGGTTGATACAAATTTTAATCCAGAAGTAAATGGGACAGAAATAATCGTGGAGTCAATTCCCTTACACAGCTGCCAAATTCACTCAAACTATGAGATTTTTCTAAGCAATTCACTTGGAAAAAGGGAAGTAAATACAAAGCCTACCTCCTCATGGTGTTTTTTGTAGCCAATCCCCGTGTATCCCATTCTAAAACTGCTCTCAGCCAATCCTGTAGACTATCTGACTATATCCTGTAGGATTCCTTTGTGATCCTTTAGGATTTCCTGTGTAATCATGTAGTATTCCTTGTGTAATCCTATAGGAAGTCCTGTGCAGGAGAAAGGTGGAATTTTTCTCTTCTATAGGTTGCGTGGGTATGAGAGCAACTTTTTTATAGTGAGCCTCGAGGAGATGAATGCATGAATGCATGGTGATCAATGATTATTTCCTCTTATGGTCGAATTGAGTGAGGTGGTGTGTTGGCAGCCGAGGTATGTTTTCTATTTTTGGACGGTTGGTCCCCAATACCACCTCATCATTCCCCTCTCCTCATAATAAACTCCCACTTCATGCATCTGTAGACTTAAATTTTTTTGTCCTTCTCCTCTCTTTTTTTGACTTGACTGCTACCACATGTGGGAGGACCAACTATGTTGTCTTCGTCAACTAAACGAAGGTGGCCAAGTTAATTGGCCACCTTTCACTTATAAACCAACTCACTCACAACCTTTACATTTTTCTTACTACATAATGCAAATGAGAGAGTGAAGCGAGATACTTACTCGTGGTGCTAATACCTTGTTGTAGTTTGTTGAAGACATGAGGTGCTTGTTCTATGTTGGATGCATGTTATTTTTCCTTCTTTTTTTATTGCCCTCTAATGATTCCCTTGATGTGCAGGTACCTGGTGTTGAAGATGATGGTGTTGCTGCTACTCTGGAGCCTCTACCACCCTTGGATCTTCATGCAGGGAGCTTGCTACTACTCATTATTTTTATTCTGTGGGATAGGCTTCTAGAGGATTTCTTATAGGATGTCTTGTAGTTGCTTCTCCTTCATAATTTTTAATCATTTACTCTACTAGGATTTTGAATATGATGACATGGGTAGAGAGGAGGTCTAGGAGTTTGAATAATGAACCATACACTCAGGTGTGGTTCCCTTCTACCCTCTATTTCACTTTTCCTCTGTGTTTTCTCTCGAGGACTGTGATTTTTTTTTTTGAGAACTGATTTTTTTTTATGATGAATGCAAGGGCAATGAAGGTGGAGAGAGGTATGGTAATGAAGTTGTGATGTAGGGATGATATTTTTTTTGGCATGGCAGGTCATATTTTCTCCCTAGGGTCACTTCCTATAGGATTCCCGAGCCATTGTAATTCCTATAGGATCATCCTGTAGTTGTTCAGGGGATCCTGTAGGTTTATAGGGGATCCTATAGAAAACACAGTCCCCTTGTAAATTGAAGCAAATGGGCGAAAAAAATTAAAGAAATGGTGGAGTGATGAATGATGATGGGTGGAAAAATAAAAAAGTGAGTGAATTAGGTCCCATTTTTATTCTCCTTTGTTCTTTGATCGTCCTCCTACTGACTTGAAAACACAAATTTTTCGTGATTTTTCTTTTTCCTTCTTTTATTTTTTTATTTTTTTTATTTTTTTTTTGAAAACAAATAATCTGCCTCTAAGAGGTTTTCATTCTAAATGTTTTCCCTGGGCACCTCAAGAGGGTTTTTCACCCAACGATTTTTTTATCTCCTTTTTTCTTGTTTTTTTTTTTGACACTATTGGGCCACCCCAGAGGTTTTCAGTCTAATAGTGGGACTCGGGAACCTCATGGAGGTTTTGACCTGATTCTCCTTATTTCTTTTTTTCCGAGTGAATTGATGAGGAAGGAGTTGAAACTTTCTCCACCACCATCATTGTTTTATTGATACCATCAACGAACTCATGCTTTGACAATGGCCTCTTGTAAACTTTTATTATGTGCCCATTAACAAGTAAAAGAATGGACTCTACATCTATGGTTCTGATCTACATTGAACCATTATCATGACATCTCTCTATAACACAATGCCCTAACCATATTGTCCTTAACTTCCCCTTAAAGTATTTATATCTGGAGTCACATAACAAGGCCCAATCATCTTCTTGAAACTTCTTATCCTTGATGTTCTTATCATGCCAGATCTTCCTCTGAAGTTGAGTTACCTTTGTGTGTAGGAGGGCCTGCATTCTGAATTCATCTAAACCATTTAACTGGAGCAATCTCTCTTGTTGTGCACTGTTGAGATCTAGATCTAGTTTGCCTGCCATCCTCAATGTGTTATACTCAAACTTAATGACATCAGGGCCTTTTTCCCATAGACTAGCCCACAGGGTGTGAATCTAGTGGTGGTATTCCAAGTGGTAATATAGGCCTAGGTGGCCTCAACTGGTCTACCTTCCCAATATTTCTTGCTGCTTCTAACCACTTTGGTCAAGATTCCCTCCAGTGCTCTGCTGGTCACCTCCACTTTCCCATTAGCTTATGGGTGATAGGGAGTGGAGGTCTTATGCTTGATCTTGTACTGGCTGAGTAAGTCTTCAATCATGTTGGAGGTCAACTAGCTGCCTTGATCAGTGACTAGTTCTCTAAGGTACCCAAATTTGTAAAATACATTCTCCCTTAAGAACTCAACCACCTTCTCCTCTGTTGCTACCTTAATTTCCTTAGTTTTAGCCCACATAGTCAGATAGTCAGTGCACACAATGATATACTGCTTTTTCTTGGAAGGTGTGTCAATAGGTCCAATGAAGTCCATGCCACACTTTTCCAATGGTTCAAAAGTCACTTGAGGTTGCAGAGGAATTTCATCTCTTGGAGTAGGCTTTCCCATGTTTTGGCACCGATCACACTGACTAGTATATATTTTCACATCCTAATGAATACTGGACCAATAATACCCAGATTGTAACACTTTAAATGTTGTCCTCTTTGCTGTAAAGTGACCTCCATAAGGCCCATCATGACAGGTCAGAAGGATGTCAAAGACTTCCTCCTCCCTAACACATCTTCTCAAAATTTGATCTGGGCCAATTTTGAAGAGGTTGCCCCCAATCCAGGTGAAGGAGGCACTCTTCCTCACAATCTTGCTTTTCTCTTTGGAGGACAGATTCGGTGGGAACTGTGCAGATACCAAATAGTTTGCTATGTTAGAAAACCATGGAGAGAGAACTGAAATGGTGAATAAGTGCTCATCCAATAACTATAATCAACCATTCCCTCTTCACCTATAGGAAAAGATAATCTGGACAAAACATATGCAACAACATTTTCCTTGCCAGGCTTATCAACAATCGTTAGATCAAACTACTATAATAAAAGTAACCATATAATAATCCAGGCATTCACATCCGGTTTATTGATTAAGTATTTGATGGTAGCATGGTTAGTACGTTCAAATGTTTGGTAGCCTATAATATAATGCCTAAATTTTTTCAATGAATGCACAATAGCCATGAGCTCCTTTTCGGTCACTGTGTCATTCAGTTTGGTCTTTAACAGATTCTTACTAATAAAGTAAATGGCATAAGGAAATTTCTCATCTATCTGGCCTAGGGCTGCTCCTATGGCTTTGTGTGAGGCATCAACTTGAATATGAAAAGTAAGGGCCCAATATGGGCCTCTGTTGGGAATGGAATCCCCCCCAGGCATGTTTTGGAGCTCAAAGCCCACGTTTTGACCCAATATTGTTGTAAAGACTCCGCGAATTGTGGGCACAAAGCGCGAAATGTATGATAGAGTCACAGGGTTGTCCACCCTAGTCTTGTAATGTAATGTCGGCCTACCCATGGTCTGCAGACCATGGGATTGTATAAATAGAGTGAGTCTCTAAGTGTAAAAGAGAAGTAATGGATGGAAAAGTAGAAGCAAAGATCAAGAGTCTAAGTGTCTAAGAGTGTCTTGGGTCGTAGAGTAGGAAAAGGCTCTGCAGCTGAGTGTTCAAGGTGGAGTTGAGTCCGTAACCGAGGAAGATAATAATAAAGATAATTTTTATCTTATTTCCATGTATCTGCTCTTGGGTTATTACAAATTTGATATAAATTGCAATTATACTATTTATTTACTGCGTGCACTGGTATGAATGATTTATATTGCTAAGTATAACTTAACACATACAAGTAGGCTAAGTTAATCAACTAACAGCGAAATACTAGTAAAAACTTGGGTAATAACAACATTTGGCCCTCAAGTAGGGTTGCATGAAGACATCATCTTAGGCTACGAGGTACAGGTAAGTGCGCATAGCGATGTGCGCAGGGTTGAACCGCGGACTGTTTCCGAAAGGGCCAGTAGTTCCGGGATTTGTATGGCTAAATCACTTCTGAACCTAGAACAGGCCCCAACAAGCCAACAAATGGTTCCGTTTCCAGGACCGAGATCTGTATAAGAGATGTTTGATATCGTGTCACTGGAAACTGACAAAGAAATAAATTGAAAAGTGGTTGGACAGAAAGATTCACGAGTTCGCAACGCAGGAAAATAGGAATCCATGAGTATTGAAGGAACAGTGGTTAGAGTGCTACTTATATATGTAAATCCATGAAATTTTCTTTGCATCCTTCCCCTCTAAGTTGTACGACTGGATTGCGAAGCTAGCAAACAGTCAAGGAAGGTGCAAGCTCGACAAACCTATTGTGTGGACTCCAGAGTTGGTGTGTAGACTAGAAGCATCGGAAGATAAGATCGTGCATGCTATGTACCATTGGATCGATCGAATTATAGGAGGATTTATCACTGAGTTCATGGTAGACACATTAGTCAGCTACAACAAGTCAGAACGATGCTTCCTCAAAGGACTGTGAGGCAAGTACATTAAATCTTTGAACACTTGGATTAAAATGCTACTCTGTGAAAAGTGGGTTATGCAAATAAATTGATGTTTGGGCTACGCAAAGTGGGAGGATCTACAAAAATGGAAGTAGCGGCTAGTCCCTTGATTTCACCTCCATGAGAAATCAAGGAAGAGCTCACAAAAGTTTCATCGGTAAGTGTGATCAGTCTGATAAGGCAAAAAATTCCATGCATACCACCTTCACCTACACCACCACCAGTTTCGCCATCTTCACCCCCATCTTTGCCCACACCACCTCCACCACCACCACAGTTCAATATGGCAAGCGCGATAAAATTTTTGGTGTTCAAAGGAGTAGGGAATGAAGATCCGGACCAATTTTGGTTTGTGGTAAAGGTTGTATGGGAAGCACAATGGTTTGTGGATGACAATATAAATAAGGCAATGATGGTAAGCACATTGCAGGATCACACACTGACATGGTACATTAAGCATTCCAATGGCAAACCAAATGTAGGGATCACAGATATCCAAGCTACGTTGACTCTCCCTCTTCTTTGCTCATAATTGTCCCTCTCTGTCCGTTCCAATTGAATCCCGATACTCTGTACATAATAAAAAAGTAGGATCGAGAACTCAGAAGTCAAGATTTGACGGTTGGGACTGATAATTCGGCACTAGTCGGAATCTATTCATCCTATTCCATCCGAATCGAAGGAATTTAGCAGGCCAAAATCAGACACACAATCGATTATCAGGTTTAAGGAAATCATGATGCTACCAGGCGAGATCCCCTAGGATCTAGATCAGAGACTGAAGGGTATGATTTGAGAAGCCAACATGACCTTGATAGATGGGTAGCTTCGCGCATGGATTGTAGCGTCACTAACACCACATCTAAGGACCGTGTTATCACATCAAAATTTATCCACCCAGGATGAAGCTTTGGAGATTGCAATGAGACTGCACGAGACCCCAATACAATATCCTAGTCTGGGAATCCAATAGATCCATGTGCAGTTGAAAAACATGTGCCTGGAGATGCAGAGTTTGAAATAGGATAGGACAACTTGCCCGGAGGCGCACGAGGATGTATGGTGCATAAAGTGCAAAGTCCAGGGACATGACAAGGACCATTATCTAGTTTTCACAAACTACTTGGCGGGAGGAGGACCAATGCCATTAAGACTAGAGGCACAAGAAGGACTGAGTGCGACACCTACATTATGGTGCTTGATTTGTCAGATAGGAGGGAAACATTCTACAGATAATTGTCACCTATTACAGAAGTATACATAGAAATCCCAACAATTGTTCTGTAATTTCTGCAGGTCAGTAGGCCATGATGAGCGCACCTCTAGAAGTTATGAACTAATGATGGATCAAACCCCTACCTACAAAGTTCAAACTAAAATGTGAGCCCTTGATCAAAATTCGGGGATGGCATGCACTAGATTTCAGGGGCTCAGAGGAGGTCGAGGTGGAATGGGACCAGGAAGGGGACATAGATAACTGATTTGTTATTATTGTGGAGGCCAGCATCGTGTTTATATTGTACCCAGTTTGATCATGAGACAGAGGACTGCCCCACACTGATAGTGAGATTATGCGATAAAGGAACACTCCAACCTCCCTCGACTCAGAACCTACAAATGATGAGGTTTGAGTTGTGCGAGGAGGACCCGAATGTAAACATCATGCTCTGAAGCGGTATCACAACCGAAGATGACAAGGGTAAGCTCCTTGAAGAAAGTTCTTGGGTTCACAAGGCTCCAACAAAGGAACCAAAGTTCGATTTGGAGTGCACTAAGGAGACATTCATGGAAGTTAAGAAGAGCTTCACGGAGGCCTCCACTTCAGGTATTAAAGATAAACTAGAACTAGAGATGGACCCTTTAATGCTCACTACCTTTCTAGAGACATGCATGAAGTTGCTGCGTGACAGCAAGGCTATGAAGGTGTTATCATAAAATCATGTATTGATGGCTGCTAATCAGTTAGACTCTATGTAACTATTTCAGACCAGACTCTTGGCTAAGGATTAGCCTCCCTAACCTGAGAGGGCTCTCTCAAAATAAACTACTGATTATGATTAACACTAAGAGGGCTAACTCTTGAAATGAGAACTTTAACAAACATGATGGTTGGAAATACAACATAAGATTTTTTCCATTGGGCTCATGGAGTCAAACACCATTCCAGTAAACTATCAACTACTCATTCATGGAAGTCAAGGCATGTAATGTCTAAACACTCAAAACATTTCTCAAATGAACCTCAACTCATAAATATACACAGGAAATCTGAGCAACTAGGTGAATTCAGAGTGATTGTATATCTATGGAGCTGTAAAATATAAAGGATAAGGCAAAGCCACATACATCTTGAGCATTTGAACAAAATACGAATCTTGAGAAGAAAAAGTAGTCTTTTCTATTACTGTAACAAGTCTTTTACATAAGCCAATATAAACTCTGTTTTTTCACATCCAACCCTCATTACATCAGAGTTTCATCTATATATAGAAAAACATTCTTAACTACTTTGAGCCTCCTCCTCCAGCATGAGGGGAGCTCGATGACTGTCATTAACTACCCCTATCTATTTTTAACAAACTGATTAAATACACTAAGTGTTGAGCTGTAATTACAAAGAGTCCTAATCAAACTTAAACTCTAATTCTATTCTCCTCGTAACATGATTCTTTTCTAGATCTTTGACAATTGTCTCCTTTTAGTTTTGGCCGTGATAGCTGAGATAAGGATGCAAGGAACAAGGTTAGCATTGGATGCTGAATGTGCTGATGGTTCATTGATCATAAGAACAAACCCCTGTTTTTCCGGCCCTTGTCTCCCACCATCCTTCGAAAGTTAAGCAATATGTTCCCAGCTCTTTAATACCCCAAAATTGATGAGCATCACCATATTCCCAAATATGTTGGAAGCCTTGTTTATTGAACAAGTGTATAAGCCCAAATCCTCGTATGCATCTCCAACCAAACCCTAACCACCGGTAATAAAGTACCTTTATTAAAGCTATAACTTAAGACAAAATATTTCACCTTTATGGAGAATGCACACTTGTCATTATCTGAATGGTTCTGCTAGCCTTATGTGGTCTCCTTGATGTTCCTTAGGAATTTCCTTCAAAAATCTGCTGACCTCATCATTAAACTGCTCATTTTCCTCATAAAACAGCACCTACAGCAGTTTCGTAGCGCGCTACGGAACTGCTG
>APFE030107307.1:3346-15602 GCA_000404065.3 Pinus taeda | reverse complement strand
ATCATACAAACGGGTCAGTTCATGCATCATTAACAAACATCATAACACTACCATGCATTACAAAACCATTTGAATGATTTTTATGTGCGTGGCTATGAACCTATTGGTGGAATGATGGCTCATAATCGCTTGGAAAGAACGCCAACTGACAATAAACGAACGGACACACTGACTCATCCCCCCAGACATGACATTTCAAGAATCAGTGCTGCAAAATCCCCGAATCCGCGATTTCGTAGCGCAGATAGTTATAAGTTAGCAAAATGCGCTACGAAATGGCTGGTTACTGACACGCTGCGAAAAAGCTAAAACATCATTGCGCTGCAAAATCAGCCAATAAAACTGTGCTGCAGAAATGCGAAAAGGACCAATGACGTAAACAAGATAAGACATGCCTTATACAATCATGATGGAGGATGACTAACGGTATTTGAAAATGATTCACACCAATATCTTTCTAAAACATGATCCCTAAGTAATAAACATAGGACAACAACCATTTGACACCCATTTTTGACAATGAAATTTTTTGGACAACATTATGTACATGTGACTACAGTTCTAGGTGATAACAGAAGGGATTATAGGAACTCATCACTAGGTGTGCTAGGTCAGGAGAACCGTGCGTAGTCCGAAAGCTCAGGAAGCACACAATGTGAACAGGGAGGGAGATGAGATTGACTACGCAAATCGGGGAATATGAAATGGATCAAGTGATTTTGGATTTAGGATCAGACATGAACATACTACCAAAGAAGACATGGAAGCGCATGGGCAGGCCTGCGTTGCAATGATCTTCTATTCAATTGCAATTGGCAAACCAGCAAAAGATTCTACCAATGGGAAGATTGCAGGGAATAATGGTAGATACCAAAGGTGCGAGTGCACTTGCAGATTTCAAAGTGATAGAGATTGTCGAGGAAAACAATCCCTATCCCACGCTACTAGGAATAGATTGGGCCAATGACATGAATGGAGAGATAAATCTAATGAAGTGCAAGATGACTTTTGAGAAAAAGCCACTATGTGTAGTGGTACCTTTAGACCCTACAGAAGGATCGAACTACATAGAGCCAGTGTGCGATGATAAGAGTGACGATGATATAGACTGTATCTACAAGATAACCACTTGGGAGAAGGATTGGGTGAATCCTATAGCGGATGGAAAAATTTTGTGGGAGCGCGAAAGCTCCTGCACCTCAGATTTAGATGAGGAAATAGAAAGTTGGTAGAAATGGTTACACGAGGTAACCATGCTCAATTGGAACATGATGGTAAGATCACTTTGCTATGTGACAACAGAGGTAAGAGATCTACCTATGTATGATGGGTTGATAGCAGTGGATGATTTCCTGAACAAGTTTGAGAGAGAAGTGCTAGAACAGCAGTGTTTTGATGCTCTGACATGAATACTACACGCTACACCTGGAAGATGGTGGGGTACGCACCAACGAAATTTTAAGCACTAGTGAAAATGCAGAAGGGTGATGCTTATATGGTTTGAAAAGCCTCAGCTGTGGATGGAATCCAGGTATGATGGACGAAACGGTCTGTGCGCCCACCTCTCCAGATGGGTATAGGCATATGGTATGCAACCTGCACAAATGCACACCATCCTCACAATAGTATATAGGAACAACAAGCAGGAGCAGGTAAGATGAGGGCGTGAACGACGAAGTATGATAAGACCAAGTGCTCTAAATATTATCTGCAGGGAAGCCTTTGACAAGGTGTGTGAAGTGTTGAACACGATCCACCATGTGAGATGCACTAACTGGGACCTGCGGGTACCAACAGTCCTATGGGCTTATAGGACCATGTGAAAAACCCTAACCATGTAAGCACTTCCGAAGCTGAAGTATGAAGTAGGGGTTGTAATCCCGAAGGAGCATGTGAAGCCTAGTCCACAGATAGCAGTACCCATAGATACGATGGTTCATGAAGCACGGAACAAAGGAATCACATAGCTGCGAGAAATAGAACACATAGGACTTGAGGAAGAAAACTGACGGGGAAACTTTAGACTCCGCAAAATTGAAAAAGAAAGGGTACGATTAAGAAAGAAAATCACTATGATGGACTCGGAGGTCAAGAAGCTAGAGGACGAGATAAAGGAAGCATTTTTCGTCGAAGAACCTAGGATGGTAAGGCAAGGTGCATACAATCATACTGACAATTTTGAGCACTATCACTATGAATTGGTTGGTTTGTTGCCTTGTCTTGGACCACATAGTGACCAGGGTAGCGTGTTGCAAGTAGTAAAGTAACAATGCCGACCACAACAATGGGAGGTGAGGATTCTCCACGAACCATGGTGGAAGATGGGATGGAGCCCCGCACAGGTGGTGTGACCACCTGACTAGCCACGGGAAGGAGAGTCTTAGCACTCCAGGCAGTTGAAAGGAAGTGCAGGACTATAAGTTATTCTGCCCAGGAGCTGCGCTATATTGGGGATGTGCATAGAAGCAAAGCATCACATTGTACGTGTCCGCGTATGGAGGGTTGTGCTACCACATAGATTGGCCAGAAAGTGACCATTAAGATCACTATTCATCATGGGATGTGCTACTTCAGGACAAATGGAGCGGGTAGAAGGCATTTAATATGTGATTTATGGGCAAGTTTTGGGAAAATTTGCTTCCAAGAAAGCATTAATGGATCAGAATTGGGGGGAATGGTCGAATTCGAATTCAAAACATGCTATAAAACACAAAGGGTTTCCCAGCAAACAACACTTGGTCATTTGAGAATTGAGCAATTGAGAAGAGCACTGAGCATTGAGAGCCATGCGATAATTGAGCCCCTGAGTTCGCGAGTGATAGAAGACAGCCTAGATACAATGACTGCAACTAAGGATGGTTTGGGAATTGAAGAGGTAACCACCAGCGAGGCCGCGCAGACCCCAATGGTGGAGGCTGTTCTAGAAGGTGTCGGGGTTGTGGCGGAGATCCCCAAATCACCACATATGCCAAGACCCAAGAATAATAAAGGCAATGGATCTATTATGCGTGTCCCCAAGGAACCCGCTACGCAAAAAACTATCAATGGCAGAGAAGGGGAAAGCTGTCACAATAGAAAAATAAGAGGAAGAAGAAGATTTGCAGGCCCTGATCATTGTAGAGGAAGAAGACGAAGGCATGGAGGAAGATATTCAACTTACAAGCTCTGCAACAAAACTTCCCATATATGTCCTTCTGCAAAAAGCGAAGACCAAAGTGCTGCAAGACCTGGATGAAACCAAGAGTTCACTCCAGGCCTCGGTCCTCCCAAACGACATTGTGTTTGAAGGCATGCACCTAATCTGCATGCCAATCATGAAGTTTGAATATTGGGACCTCGCTAACCGCGAGAAATTATCTCACTTGGAGACCAAGAACCTCATGAAGCAGAACACTATGGGGGTGGTGACAACGTTATAGCCACAGAAGTGGCTGCGCAGTGTGGAAAAGGTTGGGTTGCTAAACTTATTATGGGTGTTGCATTTCCACCGCGTGCCCATAACCATTTTCGTCATCAGGGAGTTGCCTTGCCTGGTGCATGATGGGTATATATGGCTGGAGGAGCCTATCCCCATCACGGCAAACCTAATTCACCACATTTCTTGGCTCCCCTGCAAAGGAAAGGACCCTGCGACCATAGCCGAAGGAAAGGGTAGTGATTTGGCCCTTACAGAAGCCATGAAGACAAAATACAAGTTGCAGAAGAAGAAGAGGGGCTACACCATCTCCAGCATCAAGGACAAAGGGGTACGCGTAGCAACCCAAATCCTAGCCTGTAAATTTATGAGGAAGTTTCGCACCGATGAGGTACCAGTGCTGGTGGTCGCACTGGCCAAGTAGTGCATGGAGGGGGTCCAGTTCAACTGGTTCAAATTCCTCTATGAGGAACTTTTGAAAAATTATCACGAAGCCCAGGAGCAAGGAAAAACCTTCCACTATGCATGGTTGTTGTTATCCATAATTCTCATAGCATGGGAACTGTCAGAGGACAACCAATTCCCCAGCATTGACAGAGAATTACTGGAGGCTACGAAGTACACTTCACTCTGGGCCACAAAGGATGTGAAAGTGATACATGACACCAAAATATTCTGGGTGCTCATGGAGATGAGCATCCGAATGTCGATCAATCGTAGGTTGTGCCTATTGTCCATGGTGTACAACAGTCTACAGAGTTTTGCAAAATTCAAAGCCAACATGCATAATATATACATCAAGGCATGTAAGGACACAACAAAGCTGTGGACGAAGATACCTTTTATAGCCACTGATGACGCCATTTTTACTGTCTTGGAGACATGGCCTCCGGAATGACGCACCCTAGATCTTGCAAAACTTGAGAAGGTGGAAGCGTAGAATAAGGATGATGCCAAGTTGCACATCACACAATTGGCTGAGAAAAAGTGGAAGGAAACAACAACAACTGAGGTAAGCGCAATGCACGAAGCGGCACAGAAAGCCACTAAGCCAAAGAAGGCTACAGAAGCAGCAGCAGTAGCATAGGCGGTAGAGGAAACAACCATGAAGGAGGATGAGGGTCAAGCAACGTCCTCGCAAGGGCAGGAGGCAGAGGAAGTAGAAATAGAAGGGAGCACAAAACCAGGGATCGGATCCACATAGCTGAAGCACCCACACATGGTAGAAAGAGCTGGACTGATGAAGAAGGTTAAGGCCTCGAAGTTGGCCATTGACCCGATCACCTTAACCGAATGTGATCTCCATGACATTAGCAAGATGGTTTGAGATGTCACAAATTAGGCTCTTCAAGATTTTATGCAGGAGCACCAAACTATGTTGGGGGCCCTCAAAGCATAGCTACAGGAGTTATAGGTGCGTCCCCCTTAGGTGGGTACCCTTTCAACCCACCTAACAACAGGATCCTTGACAGAAAAGCAGATGCTGTGTGCACGGATGGAAAACACAATAATGTTGCCAGATGGGGCCCTAAGCAAATGAGGGCGACAGATTTGCAGTGAACATTATCAAAGGCCTTAGCCTTAATTTGGTTGCCCTTCCGCGTGAGACATTGTATCTACTACAGGATGTGATAACAACAGAACTGCACGCTAGGGAGAGCCACGTGATCCAAGTCCTTAGTGAGCAAAAGATAAACATGGAACATCTCAGTTTGCAGCATGACGAATTTGCGCCGCGGAATCAATAGTTGGTGTATGTGGTAGAAAACACTTGCCACCACATCCCGGAGCTAGCCATCCTAGCAGATCTACCAGTAGAGGTGCAGATCCATAGGTTGGCAACCGTAGTCCACAAGGCTAGAGAAGAAATGACCAAGGTTCAGCTAGAGTTGAATCTTCAAATTGTTGAGCTGTGGTTAAAGGTGCAACCTTCCACTCCCCTGGAGGTTCAAAAATAGTGCGATAGCACTATTGCAGTAGGATCGGAAGAAATTGGAGGTGCAGTGCAAGATTGTACCACTTTTTTGGAGCAAACACTTGAGGTCCTCACAATTCTTCAAGAGGAACCCAACATCCAATGCCTAGAGACAGAGGCACGAGAACTCCAGCATCAATACGATAGTGTCTGAGGAACTGCACAGACAATATTCCTCACTCAGTGACTTGCAAGGATGCGGCAAGCTAAGGTACTGAAGGAGCAGGTGGACATGACGCGACATAAGGAGGTAATTCTCAAAGTGCGCGTCCAGCTGTGGATTGACAAGGATTTCACTATCACGGAAAACATCGAAGGAAATCTCATGCACATACAGGGGATGCACATGTTAATGTACAGAAGCATCCTAGACACAGAAGTCTCAAAACAGAGGATGCTACAGATTCAGCAAGCAACGGCTCAGTGCGCTACCGACATCAGCATAGTTTGAGGACAGTTGGGCAAACTCCATGCCAAGATCACTGCACCAACAGAGTCACTCGAGGGCGAGTCATGATGTTTATGTTGGGGGCCTATTGAGCATGGAATCCCCCTGAGGCATGTTTCGGGGCTCAAAGCCCAAGTTCTGACCCAATATTGTTATAAAGACTCCGCGAATTGAGGGTGCGGGGCGTGGAATGTATGATAGAGTCACAGGGTTGTCCACCCTAGTCTTGTAATGTCAGCCTACCCATGGTCTACAAACCATGAGATTATATAAATAGAGTGAGGCTCTAAGTGTAAAAGCGAAGTAATGGATGGAAAATTAGAAGCGAAGAGAAAGAGTATAAGTGTCTAAGTGTGTCTTAGATCATAGAGTAGGAAAATGCTCTACAGCTAAGTGCACAGAGGCCTAGTAGTTCGCAGCTGAGTGCGTGGACCCCTACAGCTGAGTGCGCAGGTTGGAGTCAAGTTTGTAACCAAGGAAGATAATAATAAAGAGAAGTTTAATCTTATTTCTGTGTATCTATTCTTGGGTTAGTACCTGTTTGATATAAAGTGCAATTATTTTGTTTATTTACTATGTGCACTGGTATGAATGATTTATATTGCTAAGTATAACTTAACACATACAAGTAGGCTAAGTTAATCAACTAACTTTGGAATACTAGTAAGAACTTGAATAATAACAGGGTTCAGCCCCCGAGTAGGGCTCCGCGAAGATAGAATCTCAGGTTGTGAGGTATGGGTGAGTGCACATAGCGACATGTGCAGGGTTGAACCGCGGACTACATGAACTCATCAGACATCTCTAGGGTGTGGAAACCTAGTTTTATCACTCTCCCATACTACTTCGGGTGAGACCTCAGTCCACACTCTACGGGTTGTTGCCGAAAGGGCCAGTAATACTGGGATTTGTTTGTATAAATCACTTATGAATTTGGGTTAGGCCCCAATAAGCCAATAGCCTCGGAGAATCGGTGCAGTGGTTAACTTTTCCTTCATTGTATCCAGGGCCTCTTGACAACTTTTTGGCCATACAAACTCAAAGTCTTTGGCCAATGACCCAAATAAAGGAGAAGCCAACTTGCTGAATTCTTTTATAAACCTTCAGTATTATCCAACTAACCCTAAGAAACTTCTAACATCTCTCTGCTTTTGTGGAGGTGGGACCCTTTGGATGATAGCTCTTTTGTTTGGGTCCACCTACAGTCCTTGCTGAGATATTGAATGACCTAGCACGGTCCCTGCAGTCATCAAGAATTCACATTTCTCGGGACTGAGAGACAGGTTCATTTCAATGCATTTGTACAAAACCTTGCCTAATTTGGACAAATCCTCCTCGAATCACCTCCATAAGGTGTGAAATCATTCATGTAGATTTCTACTGCATCATGGACTAACTCGGCAAAGATACTCAGCACTACTCTCTAAAAAGTGGCAGGAGCATTGCATAGGCCAAAAGAAAGGACCCTATAGGTGAAAGTACCCCAAGGACAACTGAAGGTGGTTTTATCCCGATCCTCCAGGCTGATCTGGATTTGATTGTACCCTCTGAATCCGTCTAGGAAAGAGAAAAACTTTTTCCCTTCCAGGCCATCTAGCACTTGGTCAATGAAAGGTAGAGGGGAATGGTCCTTCTTTGTGGCTTTTTTTAACTCCCTATAATCGACACAAATCCTCCACTTACCATTTTTCTTTGGACCCAACACCAAAGGAGAGACCCACTCACTATCTGAGATAGGGTAAATGAATCTTGCATCTAGCAGTTTTTGCAGTTCTTCTTTGACTATAACTTTAAGAGCTGGATTCATCGTCCTTTGGGATTGCCAAACTTGCTTGCAACCTTCCTTTTTATAAATATGCTGAGTAGACATTGAGGGGTGCACTCCTTTCATTTCTCAGTAACTCCAAGATGCATCCAGGTGTTCCTTTAGCATGTTGCACAACTTTTCTTCTTGGATAAAAAAAAGAGATGGATTGATTTTCAAAGTTCTCTCGGGACCGAATTCTATGGTTTTAGAATGGATAGGGTTGGAATCGGATAAGCATAGATCCAATTTATAGTTGTTTTGGGTTTTATTTACTACTTCCTCTAAGGACAATGTACTGGGGGTTGGAATTTGGAGTATGTGTTCAATCAAATCATCTTCATCTTGTTTTCCCCCTCCATTGGTTGTTTCTAAGGTATAGATTTGGGTGGAATAAAATTCATCTTCCTCCTCCTCTTCTAGCCTTAAAGGTAAGTCATGTTCTAGAGATGGCTGAGCAGGAGGGTATAGGACTCATTTCTTGGACATATGCCCATTCTTGATGATCAAATTTCCATCTCTGCAGCTAATGTAGGCTTCGAAAGTGGCTAACCAATGCCTCCCAAGGATGAGAGGATAACCAATAAGCTTAGCCTTAGGATGGAGAACTAGGAAATCTGCAGGGTATTCCCAAGAATCAATGGAGACCATCACAAACTCCACAATCCCCTTAGGGGTCACTGTGAAGTGGTTTGTAAGTTGCAGAACTTTTGTAGTCTTCCTCAGTGAACCTTGGAGGTTGAGCTTGAGCATGGTGTCCTTGGTCATCACATTAATGCCCCAAGATCAATCAATGTGTGTGGGACAATGGGCAATTGATGTGCACATCTACTATAGGGCTTCTAGGGTCCAAATACTTTGGACAGATTGCCTTCAACAGCATTAAGTCGGACAGTTGTCCAATGATTTTAATGGTAGGGTCATATCTTTTTCACCTCCCCAGATGTTTGAAGCACTTCTCCTTAATCAACCTGTTGTAAATAGGTACATCCTTAATATCTTAGAGAAGTGGAATTTTGACACATATGTTTTTTAGTTCTCCCAGAGTTCAGTCTCCTTTGTGGTAGGCTGGAGTGGTTGGGTCAATCTCTCAGGAAAGGGTTGTGGATTTACTTTAAGAACACTCTCCTCTCTTTCTTCCTCAACCTCCTTGGGTGGAGGTAGAGGTTGGTTGTTCGAGAGTATTCTCCCAGATCTCTAGTTGATTTCCTGAGTCTCCACAACATAAGCTGGATATGATGTTTCTCCACTATATACTTGTTGTGTTTGTCTATTGTTCAGGTTTAAATTTGGCTAGGTAGGCATCTAGGGTTGTTTTGGTGGAGTAGAGTGTAAAATATGTGGTTGGGTAAGTGGTGAAGGCAATAAAGTTGGAACATTGTTGTATTGGGACCTCGACCCCTAGGGTAGTGCATTCCACTGAGGTTGTGGTATAGCATATGGTTGAAATGACTGGTTGGCTAGCTAGGAATGATACTGAGGTGCAAAGGACCAAAGAGGAGGTGTAGACCAGGAAATATGAGTCGAGGGTCCCTAAGAAGGTATGGATGTGGTTTGGTTTGGGTTGTAATATGCATGGGATGACCCTTGCATACCCTTTTGGTATGCTCTAGGCCCATGAGTTCTCCTTTGGTTTATGTAGCAGAGTTGTTGAGCGACCCCTTCAGCTCCTTGATATACAGCTTTGAGTCTAGGTAAATAGGGACACTTGTATGTGGTATTTTTCTTCACAGGCTGAGCAAATTTCAATAGAATTCAATGGACATTCTGATGGGCCACTAAATTAGACATAAATTAAGGCCCATGCCTCTAAATTAAAACATAAATTAATGCCTATGACCATCCTTTAGCACATTAAACCTCTCTTTCTACATTAGATAATTTATTTTTAACTTTAATATATTCATTAGGAAGGTTTAATAATAATTGGATATTTGTGCCTAATATTATTTATTTTTGTGGAATATTATGAGAATATTAGGTAGATTATGAAGATTTGGAGGAGGATATAATTTAGGGACTTGTTCCCTATTACATGATCAATAATAAATAATAAATCAACAAGATATTATGGAATTATGGCATAGATTGTGGAACTCCAATGATTGAGAAAATCTAGGAATGTGTTCCACTAATCAAGGGATTTTGGTGGGGAAATCTTCCTCCATTCATGGGCAATTATTCCTAATAATTTTTCATAAGTACTAAGTCGAATTTTCCTCTAGGAAGAGATTTTAATTAGTGTTATTGTGGAGAGAGATTGTATTTTTGTAGCCCCATTGTATTTTCTTGCAGGGATGTAATTCTATTGATGAAAATAATGCAGATTGGTGTCATGTTCAGCTTCTAAATCTTATTCTCCTCCATAAGTCTCTAATTTTCCTTGGACTTAGCCATCCTAGGAGCCTTAGAGCCCTTTTGTATTATTTTCTTTCCTTCTTTTCACTGCTTATTCACATGCATCTCTAGTTTTTATTTCTTTCTTTTTGTGCATTTAGTATTAATTATTTCTTGTTGTAGGATTGAGTTAAATGGTTGATTTAAGTTATTTTATAGGATCACAAGCATTATTTCATCCTTTTAACATCTTTGAAAGTTCATAGTAATCATTGAGATGCTTAGGTTAGTCTTCTTATTCCCAAATCTAGATTGCTTGACCTCCTTTTTAGCAAAGAACAATAAATTTATGCTATTTTTTAGAGCATGCTAACAAGCTTCAATAGAGTTGGTTCACTTGCATTAGATCACAAAAACATACTATTTCATAAAAGAGATTACCTCATTTCATTTGAACTTGATTTTGTTAGGCATTTGTTAGATTTACTAACTCATTAATTCTCAAATTTCTAGATTTTCGACTAGTAATGTTTTTTATTTTTTTTGCAGAGGTCTTTTTGAGTGATTCCTCTTGGAATAGGGACCTAAGACATCCTAGTTAATAAAAAAAATTGTCCCATCCAATTTTTATTTGATTTTCTTGGTCATTAAACCCTCACCAATTTCATCATTTCACAAGGAAACTTCTCCAAGCTTTTTGAGCAAATCCATCCATCTCCTAACTTTGATTTTGAGTTATGAAGTGGTCCTAAGCACTCCCTTGCCTCATTTCATCCACCAAAAGCCTTTCCTAAGCTTTCCATCACCTTCAACATCCATCCTTTTTCTCTCGGTTGTATCTTGTAGGTTTTTAGTACATCCTGTAGGTTTTCCTGTAGTGGCTTGATTTGAGGCCGAATTGAGGAGAAAACCTCAAGGAAGCCACACAAGGTTATCTAAGGGTCTCCCAAGCCTTGCAACTATTCACCATCATCTCCAAGCCGCCTGCCACATCACCAAAAGAGATTAGCTTTCACATTCAGATGAAAAAAAACAAAAAGGAAAACAAATTTATTTTATTCATTTACATGCATACCAATAGAAGGTTTGACGGTTTGAATCTGCAAGCTTAGAACCATAGGACTGCATACATGTTAACTTAGCATTCTTTTGAAGAAAAACCTCTTATAAGTTAGTTAGAAAATGGTGTGTTTTAGCATTTGATTTCATTCTCTTTCCTTTTACTTTCTTTCTTGCAATAGGTTAAGGTTCCATTTCAAACATTTCATTTTTTGCAATTAGTTTAGGATTTGGCTTTAGTATATGAACTCCATTACATCATGACAGTAGAGGAAGTACACATTGTATGCTACACATATAGTGTCGATACCTCTTAAGTATGTACGAACATCGGGTTCATAATTAAAGTCGGTAGCCTTGGGAGTTGCAACATTCTTATTGCAATACCAAGGCCCATCACTTTTTGGTGCCGTTGTCGGGGAGGTGTCAAAGTATGCATTGTTTTCTTCCCTAGTTGATTCATTTCTTTTTACTTTTTTCAAAAACAAAGAAATAATTTCATTAGGCATATTTCATTTCAAAAATAGGAAAGTGTGTTGCATTAGTGTTTTCATTCAATCATGAAAAAAAAATATCCAACACCAACCCACCCCCCCCATTTGATCACATGGTGCAGTAAGAGCCACATCACCATTCACTTTTGTAGGTAGAAGAAGATGGAAAACAATGTAGAAGAAATGGATGGAGATGATGAGGAAGATCCTCTCAGATTTCCCATTCAAGATATTGATGGTAGTGTGCGCATGAAGAACATCCCTCCATATTTTCTTCCAAAATTTCATGGTCTAAGGTCAGAGGCTCCAGAAACCTTTCTCTTTGAATTTTATATTATTTGTAGATCTTATGGTTACTTATTAAAAACTCAAAACTGATATTGTTTCTAGCAACATTGAAGGATAGAGCTCTTAAATGGTTCATGAGTTTAGGGACTAATTCAATAAGATCATGGAATGATATGCAAAACATATTTATAGAAAAATATAAAGATCATGATCTTAAAGAAGAAATCTTTAGAATGAATCAAAGAGAAGATGAGAGTCTAGAGGATCTAATAGAGAGGCTCATGTATAATCTTAAGAGCGAAAAACTACATCATTTAGGATCTGCCACACTAAAAACCCTCTTACATAGAACAATTAGGGATGAGTGGATTGATCTCCTTAATATCATGAGTAGAGGTGATGTATATCAATTATCATTTGAGGAAATTTTTGAAAC
>APFE030107300.1:3716-31417 GCA_000404065.3 Pinus taeda | reverse complement strand
TGCCATCCTTTAATTCAATTTAATATTTATGTGGAAACCATGGATCCACATTAGGGATAAAGCCAATTATTCTCTTCACTACATCTCAATTTACATTTCCACAATTGAGTTTGTAAATTCTTCCTTTTTCCAATTTTTGAAAGGAATTGCAACTAATTTATCCCTTTGTATATCCATGCAAACTCTTCTTTGACAATGTTTTCACTTGCCACACTACTTCTAGCACTCCACAACATTATAACTACATTGATAATTAGAAAATGGTGAAGGTGTATTTTTTTTGTTGTGTCATTCATTTGTTCTAATCAATGTTATGTAACATGATTATTAGGGTGACACATCCACATAAACATGCCAGAAAACATAGGTAGATATGCTTTGTGGTGGTAATATGTGGTTGAATGACTTAAAGCACTAGTGGTAGTTGCTCACATTAGCACACGAACTACCTATATTTGAGTGCCACTATTCGTTGAGTTGTGTTGATGTGAAATAGTATTGTTATTGTTTAATTCCACGCATTATTTGATGTGCAACACTAAATGCAAGAAAATTATTCCTTGTGAAGGAAGTGCTTGTGCGAATGACTTAGCGCTCTGTCTCTAGTACCATCATGCATTATCTTATACGACTATACTGTATAGTGCACTAAAAATCAAAAGTATCATTGTGTAGTAAGACTTTTATGTGCCATCATATATTTTTTTATACGACTACACTGTATAGTGCACTAAAAATCAAAAGTATCATTTTGTACTAAACCTTGTATGTCCTATATGATTGTTATTATATGTTTATCTTAATTAAATAAATTAGATCTAAACATAGTTGATCACACAAATATTTCTAAACATGCAACAATCTCACATATATAAAAATTAAGAGCGAGAGCATATTTGTGATATGCCAATAATTACACTCTCAAATCAATTTTTCTTTTAAATAATCTGAGCCTACAAAGAAACCTCCATGCATTGTGAAACAAATTATTGTATTTTATACCAAAAAAATTAGAACCACACTTATTGAGATGAATCTACTCACTACGAAGAGCATAATTTATTTTATTTCCACAAATTCTTGACCTTCGCTCCTCTCCTATGCTCAAGATTTTCTAAATGGTTCTCTCTTGATATATGTAGTCTTTTTGGGGTACAAAAATGTGTTTATTAACGTTTATCATCTTGTTATATTTTTTCTTTGAGATAGATAACTATACTTCTTAATAATAACACTAATTTTGTTTGAGTGCTTCCCTAATCCGCTTATATAGATACATTCTTTATGCATATAACCCATCAACTAGTTAATTGATAGTCACTCATTGTAAATGTTAAAAAATGGAAGAAAACAAGATATATTCTCAACTGTGTAACTCACAGGTGAGGAGCTTCACCTAGAGACTGCCTCTGGCATAACACTCTACAAATTCATTATTAATCATCAAGAATAAATAGTTTATAGGGAAGTAGGAGAGTTAGAACAACCTCCTAGAATGTAGGAACTAATTCCTAAATGAAGTCTCACACACAACTAATGAACAAACTCTCTCCAACAATACATTCTCCATTAATTTCAACACCCCCCGTTAATGGTGAAAGGGCTCACTAGTACTCCTAACATCTCCCTAAATAACTCAAATTTAATTCTTCCAAGGGACTTAATAAAAATGTCTGCAACATTATCACAAGTATTACATTATTCAATATAAATCTTTTTTGACTGAACCTTCTATCTAAGAAAGTGAAACTGTGTATCAATATGATTTGTGTTTTTATGAAACGCTGGATTGTTTGCAAGTTTGATTGAGCTTTGATTGTCACATTTGATAATTCTAGGGTATTTTTGTTCTTCTTCGACATCATGGAGAAGTCACCTCAACCAAAAAAACTCACATGTTGTTGCACCCACTGCTTGATACTCTACTTCCGCTGAAGACAATTATACAATGTTTTGCTTCTTGCTGCTCCATGGAATGATCCTGGACCCAATGTTAAATACATAACCTATTATCAATCATCTGTGATCCATATTTCCGACCCAATCTGAATTTGAAAAACTATCAATATAACATCAAACAAATCTGTTTATTTAATACCAAAGTCCAAGGTTCCTTGAAGATAACTTAAGATGCCTTTTGCTACCACCCAATGACTCTCGAGAGGCTTTGACATAAACTGGATTAGATCATTGACTACAAAATCTAATCAGGTCTAATTGTAGTTAGATAAATCAAACTCCCAACTAGTTGTATGTATAGTGTTGCATCCACCTCCTTAGAATCATCATTGTTATGAAGTTTGAGATTTTGTTGTAAAGGCACTAAGGTAGCTTTGTATTGATGCATTTTGAATTTTTTCAATAAGCTCCTAACATACTTTCTTTGAGAGAGAAAAGTTTGGCCAGAATCCCTCCAAACTTCAAGACCCAAACAATAGTGTAACTCTCTAAGGTCTTTCATCTCAAAATCCTGTGACATATGCACTTTGATTTCTTTATGAACTCATTTACATTTCATGTAATAATAAGATCATCTACATATAAAGAAATCAAAGTAATTCACCCCTTTTCGTTAGACATGATATACAAATGAGGGTCGTTCTTGTTCCTCTTATAACTATGCTGCAGGAAAAATGAATGAATTTTATCATACCACGACCTGGGTTCCTGTTTTAAACCATATAATTCTTCCCTCAATCTACAGACTAAATGTTCCTCCCCATGTTTAACAAAACCCTTAGGCTGCATTAAATACATTTCTTCTTTTAATTCACCATTTAAGAAAGAATATTTCATATCTATCTGGTCTATCATCCAATGATGTTTGGTAGATAAAGTAATTAACATTTTAATTCTATTTAATTTAGCTACATCGTTGAAGGTTTCCTCATAGTCTATGCCTTCTTTCTGCAAGTACTCTTTTTCCACTAGCCTAGCTTTATATTTTTCTACTGTACCATCTGCTTTAAATTTCAACTTGTATAACCATTTGCAACCTATGGGTTGTTTTCCTTTAGGTAGTTCAACTAAATTCCAATTTTTGTTCTTAAGTATTGAATCATATTCATATTCCATTGTTGTCCTCCATTCATCATATTGACCTTCTTCTTTATCATTAGAGGATTTAAAAACATTTAACGAGCATGATCCCTATATCTTGCTAGCAATCAAATTTTCCTACATGATCTCCTTAATGGTGGACTGAACTCAAATTTGTTTTGATCATCTCTTGGTGGACTTGGCTTGCTAACTACATCTTTACCATTCGATTCTTCATTTTGCTGCTGATGTTACTGCTCATGGTTGTCCCTTATTTCATCACTTACATCTTCCACCAGCAAAGGCATGTGCCATTATTCATTTCCTCTATTATAGTTTCCATCATCAATCTACTCATGGAGTACTACGTCTCTACTTGCAAATACTTTATGAGTAGAGGGATTAAACAATTTATAAGCTTTAAAATCTATGCAGTACCTAACAAAAATGCATCTAATGGCCTTTGAATCCATTTTCTTCATATCCTCCTTTGGAACATGAGAAAAAGCTTTCAAGCCAAAAACTCTTGAATGATTAACTACAAGCTTAAATCCTAATCAAGCTTTGAATGGGGTCTTAAAACAAAGGCTTTTTGTTGGACTCATATTATTTAAATATACTATAGTGTTTATTGCTTCTACCCAAAAACCATTAGATAGGTTCTTACCTTTTAACATGCTACGTGCACACTCCATAAGGGTCTTTTTCTTCTTCTCTGTAACCCCATTCTGTTGAGGAGTGTGGGGTACTATGAACTACTTAACTATCCCATGGTCCTTGCAATATTGATGAAACCACCGTTTTGTATTCTCCCCCTTGATCTGAGCGGAGAACTTTGATGAAATTCCTTGTCTATTTTTCAACCATGCTTCTAAATTCCTTAAAGTCTTAAAAAGTATGACTCTTATTTATGAGAAAATATACCCAAGTAAATATCATGAAAGCATCAACAAATAAAAATAATAATAGGCACCTCTTAATGAGCTTGTCCACATCGTCCCATATATCAGTGTGCACAAGCTCTAGTATAGCTCTCTTCTTTCTATCTAAATTGGAGGGAAAATCATCCCTATGTATCTTCCCAAGAGAACATGATTCACAATTAACATGGGAATTTTTCAAAACATGGAGACCATTGACCATACCTCATTTTTGAAGTAGCAATAGGTCATGAAACTTAATATGGCCGAGTCTTTGACGCCACAAGTTTTCTGCATTCCTAACTGATGAAGTCCAGGCTTGGCATGGTGCGCTCTTTACATTCAGCTTGTACAAACCTCCAACTTGAATACTTGATGCAATGGTTTGATATGATCCAACATATCCTTAATAAAACAATAATATTTAAAAAACTCTACCTTAAGATTTTGACCTCTTATCGTAGAAACAAAGACCAGATTCTTTTTAATTCTGGGTACATGCATTACATTTTGAATATGCCTAATAGTACTATCACGCAATATGACAGGAATATTTCCATACCCTTTAATTTGGTACCCTCTATCATCACCAAGCTATATATTAGAACCATTGTTGGTTTCTTTAAAATTTTCAAACCAATGTCTATTACATGTCATGTGAGTGGAAGCTCCTGATTCCACAAACCAAGTTTATGTTTCATCATTCTCAACAGAGAAAGAAGAATCATATATGAACAATATGAGATTCTGGTTCTGATATTCATCAGCAAACTAAACACTGCATGCTTCTTATATCTATGTCAACCTTCATCAAGCTTCAACTTATGACAATTTCTAGCAATGTGACCAACTCTACCACAATAAAAGCATTTTGTTCTTGAATCACTTTTGTTTGAAGACATACCTTAAGGTTGCCTTATTTGTGGTGTAACTCTGCCTTTGTGCCTTGCACTCGCCTTCCCTCTAAAAGGCTTCTTCTTTGCCATTAATGCAAGATCTGAATTTTGGGGTTTCAAAGTCATTTGCCTCTCTTCCTCTTGCATTAGGATCCCTACCAATTACTTGAAATTGGGGGATTTATTGCACGTATTCAATCATGTGATGAACATGTGATAATCGTCAGGAATAGAATTCATGGTAATTGTGGCGATATCAATGTTCGATAATGTATACCCTATACCGGCCAACTTATTTTTCAACTCCTTCAACCGAGAGATGAATGTTGTGACTGATTCATTCTCCTCCATTTTAATGTTGAGAATATTTCTCTTAAGGAACAATAAGCGATTTGTATTTTTTATCTCATACAAATCCTGAGAGTCCTCTAGATCTCATTGTTGATTTACACTCTTTGATGTGAGGAATAATAGAGTGTTTCACTAGCAATTTCAACAAAAGTTTCTCCTTGTTCTCCCTCTTCTCCCGATCCTGAATTTCTATAGTTGTTTTGCCTCTTGCTGCAATCGGCTTCAATTCATCTCCATTTGCAATCCCCCATGCACTTTTCCCCTCCAGCAAGGTCCACAACATGAATTTCCAATTTGAATAATTGGACCCATCGAGCTTATTTCTCTCCTTCAAGTACATCTTTGCCATATGATTGTTCATCGTAACAGATTGAACTATTCCAACCTCTAGCAATTGAAAAAAAATAAATAGGGCGATCTCAAAACCTCAAAAAAAATATATGAGATTCAAGTGACGAGGGGATATTTGCTTCAAACAATTTTGGCTTTAGGTCACCCAAAAACCAATCTCATTGCTTCACACCATATCACATTACAATACTTCCGAGTATGAATCGATCAACCGATTTTCATTGGGTTCAGACCCACGAGGGGAGGGACCCACTGTACTTCACCCTTTCGCTGCACCACCACGAATCTTTCTGCTCGCTGCATTCATTCATGCCACGTTTCGTTTATCCCAAGTTCCTTACCTGAATCGTAGGATTGCAAGCTCAACTTGAAAACTTCACGAATTCCAATAGCACCACCACTGATATGCTTCTATCCAACGACTCGTATCCCAGCAGCCACCCTAGGATTTCACACCAGATCGGTGCCACTGCAGGCTCAAAAGATCGGCCTGCAAAACAACGTGGGAGATCGGACTCCAAAACCGCACCACACACTTTAAACTAGATTTCCGGCTCACGTGAGAGGGCACAACACACCTGTAACAATCAAAGGCACGATGCACCCCCAGCGATCAAAGGCACCACACATCACACGCCTGTAGCGATCGAAGGCACCACACGTCACACACCTGCAACGATATCGATCTAGACCACCAGTAGCCACACCAGATCCTCAACCTCGATGCCCTTTGATCAGAGCGGGAGGAGGTGTTGCATACATAGTTCTGCAGACTCACAGGTCTGAGACCGACAACCCTCACCACTGATCACACTCTTGTACACTGCACCACACACCAGCAACTCAAACTTGCTCGATAGAAACTTTGTTATATCCCCGCATCACGCTCGGATCTTTCTCTCCGATTAACAGGCACACGATGACTCTTGATCTACCTCTCCATCCATAATTCCAGGAACTAGACTAAACCTTGATCTCTTTAACATATGAAATCGATGCCTCCTCCAATGAACGAGCGTTAGAATACCACGCTGGTTCATCAACCCGATTTTCCAATCCTCGAGCTCAACTCATCACAACAATAAGTAGCCGACGGTGGGCGAGTCAACAAGCCACAAATACGGCAGTCAACGCGAAACCAACCTCCATGTGGAGCAACGCGGGTGTCTCACAGCCTTCTCGTGCTGATTGGCCGTGCTCAGGAAAGTCGTTGTAAATAACGATTGAACAATGTGTATATCATTCCAAAGCTCATGCTGATCACAATATAAAGAAACACGCCTGTTAGAGAAAACAACGCGGTGATCAATTTAACATCAGAGATAAACAAATTTTCTCTCGTGTTATTTCTCAGCACACCACTTCGCGTCCTTGCGGGGCCAATACTCTCACAGTCGCCAAAAACTCACCATCTCTAATACCATGTTAAAAAAACTAAGAGATATTCTCAAATTGTGAGCAGCTCACAGGTGAGGAGTTTTACTTGAAGCAGAACACCATCCAGATTCATCATTAATAATCAATAATAAATAGCTTACATGCAAGAAAGTAAGAGAGTTAGAACCACCACCTATAATGTAGGAACTAATTCCTAAACTAAGTCTCACACACACAACTAATGAACAAACTCTCTCCAATATTACATTCTCCATTAATTTCAATAGTAAAATGGTTTGTCTTGATTGCTCAAGACCAAATTAGTTAGTAGTCATACATTATAAGTGGGCACATAGGCAATTTATATATATATAAATAATAGAATGTTAAGTAGTTTTCTATCAGGAATTAATTTTATTTAGATAATTTCTCCTAGAAGTTTACCTCTTAAAAATGAAAGTTAACATAATTCTCCTTTTTCTATTATCCAAGAGATATGTTTTGGGTTTATCCTTTTCTTCCTTTTTTTTTTCTTATGGGTCCCTCGGCTTCATTTCACACTATTTCATGTGTGTTACACTAAAAATGATATCAAATATCCTTGACACTAAGTATGAGAATTTTATTCTTCTTTATTGGTTTTTTTACCAAAAAAAGACGGTAGAATTCAAGTCAATTTATAAAAAGATATATGTACAATCCAATCCCATGACCAAATTTACATCAACAATATAACCAATTTTAACATAAAATAATCCAAAATAGATTTTCGAAAGTGAAGTTATCAACATTTAAAAATCGACAATTTTAAATGTTTTTGTAAGTGCGAATTTCGCTACAAGAATTCATGTAGATTTCTATTTTTTATGCATAATGTAGAGAATCTAATCCAAAGGTTCAATTCCTCTGACGAAATTAAAACAAATTACAAAATGAAGTCTAGGTAGTAATGTTATTGACGATTTAAAATCAACATTTCTTAGTATTTCATAAAATGATGGATGTGAATATTGTAGATTTCATATATTTTTATTGAAAGGACACATTTTAGTATAACTTGTTTCAAAAGATACAAATAAGTGGTAGTGCTTCACAATTGGGTTCATAATAGCCATTATACAAAATACATGTTTCTACATTTTCAATTAACATTATTACTATCCCAATAGTTTTTCTAGTACACTAACCAATGAAGAAGAATACCTATAAATACCCCATACTTCCCTAGAGAACGTGAATGCCCAATCTTCTACAAGTAATTTTGGATGAACCAAAGGTTACCTTAATTAATGGTAAGAAACTTTAAATGGATTGGAAGAAAATTTTAATCACAGATTTTATAACTTTGAAAAGAAATTAATGAGAAATGCACTGAGAATTTTACCTCAAATTATGCTAAGATAAAAGCACATAACCACACAACAAATTGTGCCACATCGTGAAGAGACTTCTAACTCATAAATGTTTATCCACACATAATATTCAATGTTCCTACATAACAATAGATCAATATATACCAACATATGGCATCATTGGCCTGATGTATACACAAACATTTTTTATAGCCTGATGTATACACAAACATTTTTTATGGTCTTAATCCATCATAATGGTTCACTCAGATGGAATATTACTTCAATATCCAAGGTATTACTAATGATATGATGAAACATAAAGTTGTGGTGATATATTTAGATAAGGAATGATGGAAATTGTTGAAGTGACATAAAAAAAACCTATTCAAGTTACATTTCATGGAGTAAATTTGTTAAAGTTGTTTATGAACATTTTGAGAGTGATAACTCATTATCTGTGGTGTCTTATTAAGTTCCACTAATTTTACTCATTAACTTTAGAGAAATTTTTTAGAAATAATCCATTCATATAGAAATCTTAATAGATTCTTTCAAAATAAAAAAATTCATTGATGGCCTCAAGGAGGAGATATGAGTACAAGTCGGAATGTAAGGACCTACGACGTAAAACAATGTAAACTTTGAAATGAGAACTATACCAAGTACCCATTTTTTTTGAGGTAGCAAAAAAAATCATCTAATTTTGAAAAGTGCTGATTTAGAATACACATTTTTTTAGCATATTTTTTATACTTCAAATTTTCTTATGTATCAAGTATGAACATTTTTTTTAAATGGTAGTGATTTTCATGCTCATTTTGAAAAAGTGTTATTGCAACATCAACCTGTTTTTCTAAAGGGCTTATTTTTGACACTTTAAATTTTCTAATGTATTAAGCGTGGTTAATTTTTTTAAATGTGGGTGATTTTCAAGTGAATTTTGAAAAGTATCAACACTTTTATGAAGACATAATTTTTACACTAAAAATTTTCTTATGTCCTAGGTATGCACAATTTTTTTTTAAATGTTCACTATTTAACCAATTTTCACGTTGTCTTATTCTTCTTCTTGTTTTTCATCTTAAGATGTTTGTTTTTTAATGGTTTTCCAAACATTTGTCTTTCGTTTTCCTTTGCAATTTTTTTTTATAATGAATTTTTATAATTCTTTTGCAAAGTTTAAAAAAAATAATAACACTAATATTTTGAGGTTAGGATTTTTCATATATTAATATATTGTTAATTAATACTTCAATACAGATAAAATAATTTTCACTAAAAAATAATATTTTTAAACATGGACAGAAAATATACATTTTAGATATATAATTTGAAAATACTCTTTTAGGACATTTTCACTAGAAATGACATGTTAAATAAACAAATTTTATGAAAATGAATAAAAAAGAAATTAGGAAAATGAAACAAATTTTATTATTTTTTTTTATGATTTTATATGGAAAATGAATGGAATTGAAGTTTTTTGTTCCAAAAAAAAATAATTAGAAAATTTTTATGTAAAAATAACATAAAACAAATAATAAATAAATATAACCATTTAAAAAATAAAACAAAAAAACAAAATCGTTAAAAAAAAAAGTACAACCTAAAATATAAGAAAACAATGAAATTTAAAATATAAATAATAGAAACGTTAAAAAAAAAACAAAAAAACGTATATAGTAATTAAATTAAATTAAAAAAAATGTGTTAAAATAATAAAATAAACGATAAAAAACCTTTTCAAACGAAAAAAATATCAAATGACAAAAAAAAAATAAAAATAAAAAAATGAATAAAAATAATCATTTAAAAAATAAGGTTCCCACCCATGACAGTCGGGTGATGGAGCTTAGTAGGGGAGTCCGATTCCTAGAATCAGACTTCCCCACCTAGGGCCCTAAGGTAGGGGAAAGTGGAAGGGTGCCTTTTAAGAAAACGAGAACATCGATGCATTTACAACTTCAAGCACCAGTCTTGTTTGAGATTAATGCCCTAGCGGATTGTAATTCTTAACACACTACTGCTTTCATATAATTAACTCCTAGGTCCTACCAAATACTATTTCAATCTCGGTTTTTTATGAAAACTAACAACACCAATCCTTTTGTATAACTAACGCATAGGGGCCTATGTACTAATGATACACATCAGTGCTGCAAGTTTGAAAAAAAACACGGACAAAACATTTTTTTTGCATGCTCCATGGATTTTTTTATCTCTTAGCACTAGTGCGATATATATTACACATTCATATTATTTGCATGCAATACCATGGTGCTTTACTTCTTTTTTTCCCTATGATTTTATGTATGTAGCGCGTCTGTGCTACTTGTTCCATTAAGTGCACCAAAAAAAAGATTTGCTAGAACCTCTGATAACCCATATTTTTCAGTTGTGATGAAGTTTCATTAAAACCTCCACTAAAACATTTGCTATCCTAAATGTATTTTTAGCGGATTTCATTTTGACAATGTTTACCAATTTTATAACACTAAAATAATTTTCCATAACCTTCATTAGAATGTAGTTTCCTTGTAGTGAAATGTGGATATTAACAATAACTATAAATCAATAACATAATTATTCTTCATAACTAACTAGCATCTACACTAGAAGGTTGTGAATTATTCATTCCTTTAATTTTCACCTTAGGATACCAGCATCATGAAAATTTTTAATGTCTTATTCAACTATGTTATTTCTTTTGATGGAATATTGGTTGGATGTTCACTTAATTTTGGAATCTAAATGGAGTCCATTGGATACATATGGTTTTCATCTAGAAATGAACTAGATTCGACTATGCCATCAATTGTGTAAGGATTTGAGTAAGGATTCGGTGGATATGTATGCTTATCCGTATGTTTATCCATACCCAATGTTTAAATTTCTACTAGATATTAGATATTTCCAAGGGGTAGCTACTTCCTTCTAGAATTTTCTAATGAATCTCTTATTTTTACCATCTCTGAAATGTTCTAATAGAATAATAATATGTCAAAATAGTCAATGAAATAACTTTCACAATAGAATAATATCTGAAATAAAATATTTGTCACGTGACTTTTGTCATTAATACAACATGTGAGTGTGATTAGGAGACAATGTGATGGGCAACAAATAATTGTTTTTAATTCTTATTCATACAATAATGGAAGCAAATTAATAACATAACAACATTAATGATTTCCATGCATTCATGTTATATGAATACACTAACGAAAGTAGAGGGAGGAATATAAAAAGGAAGGGAGAGGGGAAGAATAGGGGAAGATAGATTGAGGGAGAGATGAAGGGCTTAGAGATAGAGAGATAAAGAGGGAGATAGGGATAAAAAGAGTGAGAGATAAGAAAAGCAAGAAAAAAAGGGATATGGAAAGGGGGAGAGGGGGGGTAGTGAGGTGAAAAGAGTGAGTGATGGGGAAAGGAAATGAGAAAGTGTGGAGAATATGGAAATAAAGACTAAGATAAAAAGAGGGATAGGAAGAGGACGAGGGATACAAAAGGATATGAAAAAGGTGTAGAGGGATGGGTGGATTAGAGAGAAGGAGAGGGAGGCATGTAGAGTCTAGACATTAGGAGAAAGAGTTAGAGAAAGGGTCAAGGAATGAAAGGTAGAGAGGGGAAGCTAGAGAAAGAGAAGAGGATATAGATATAATGATGGAGAAAGGTAGAGATGGGGGGGGGGAAGGGGGGGTGGGGAAGAAATAGAATGTATAATAGGGATGAAAGGAGAGATAAAAAGGGATACATAAAATTGTCTATAGACAAGGGTATTATAGAGAGGGAGGTGGGTGAGTAAGGAAAAAGAAATTGAAAGAGAAACAATGACATAAAGGGAAAGAGAGAGTGAGAAAGAGAAAGGGGAGGGGGGAGAATGTGGGGGTAGTGAGATGGGTATAAAACAATGGGTGAGATAGATGGGTAGGGAAAGAGACAAATAGGGAGTAGGGGCCTAGGGAGAGAGAGTAAGAAGTGTAGGGAAGGGGGTAGAGAGATGAATATAGGAGGGATACGTAATAAGGAATAGATAAAGGTATATGGAGAGAGACAAAATGAGGGATAGGTTGGGGATGGAGTGAGAAAGAAGGGGTAAGGGGGTGGAAAAGAGGGAGCCATATGGAGAGAGAAAGGGTGATAGAGCGAAAATGAAGGTGATGTTAGATATAGAAAGTGCGTGGGTGAGAGAGGGAAAGAGAGAGAGACGTGGATAAAGGAAAATTTAAAGGGGATAGGGAAAGGGAGAGAGAGATAAAAATAGGGATAGGTAAAGTGGAAAAGATAAAAAGGGATATGAAAAGAGGTAAAGAGAGAAGGAGGCTAAGAGGGAGGGGCAGATAGGGCGAGGGAATTAGGGGGAGGGAGTGAGATGGGGAAACAAAGAGAGAGATGGGTGAATATGGGAAGGAATATAGAGAGAAATTAATAAAGGAAGAGATAGATATATATAAATGAAGAGGAAAATAGAGAAAGATATAAAGAGGAGAACATAGGGGAATAGAGAAAGGGGAAGAGATAATGGGGAATAAGGAGAAGATGGAGAGAGAGTGACATGAAATGGAAGAGATATGCGGAGGAATATGGAAAGCGTAAATGAGATAGGAAGAGAGATAAGAAGAGGGGGAGTGATAGAAATGGATATGGAAAGGAATTAATAGAGAGGAAAGTATTAAGGAACGAGAGATAGAGGGATATATGAGAGATACATATAGATAGAGATAAATGAATAGGGAAATTGGGGTATAGAGAGATATGGGAAAGGGAAGGGGAGGTAGGGAAATGGGGTGAGAGATATAAATATGGATATATAATGTGATAGTTATATAGAAAGGGATATTAAAATGAACTTCTAGTGCCAAAAATCTCAATTGGGTGATGTACAATTAATGGCTCTAGATTAATGGTTGAACTATGAGTAAATTAGGGGAAATAAGATCAATTGAATACTAGCCAAGGAAGTAGAAGAGGCACTATGGATCGTGGCAGAGCATCTGTCACCACACCTCATCATTTCCAATCACAAATCTTATAACATAAGAAACCAACATGGAAAAATATTGAAGGAATGGAAGGAAAAGGAAATCCTTCAGTTTGATTATTCTTTTAGTCTATTGGATGACGAAAACATCCACGCATGCCAAATAAGAAGGCACACATCGCCATACAATTTAAGGATAAGAGAATACCATTTACCTTAAAGCTTAGTGATTGCATTGGCCAAAACCCCTATTCACAAAATAATCATCCAAATACTTTGAGCCCACTTGGTTGGAATCAAGTTTAGCCCTCCCTTAATTTCGAGCCTACAAGGGCATCATGACCAGGAAGAGGAAAATATGGAACAAGGATAAATTGATAAGACTACAAAGTTCCATCCAAAAGGGGCTATCACATCTAAAACTTCCTAGGATGTGAGATAATAAATCAGGATAATGAACAAAAAACAACAAGATGAATAGGTTTCTTATAAGACAAGAAATAGTTTCAATAGAGGTGTGACATGCCTCCCAAAAAGGTACCACTTAAGGCCTATATAACCATCCTTTGGAATATTTAATCTTTCCTTTTTCACTTAATAATGTATTTTTTCACTCTAATATGTTTTTAGGAAGGTTAAGAGATTATTTTCATATCATGTGTTCCTAATGCATTTATTGTGTAGGATATCAAAGAAAATCACACAAGACTAAAATACAAGGAAAATATGGTGTTTTTTCATATTTAATAATAATCAAAGATCTATTGGGTCAGTGAAATTATCATCTTAATGTAGCTACAAATTCAACAGAAATAGATCCTAGTTTATAAGGTTTTTTTAGGGAAGTAGTCCCCTCTTGAAGGAGGCTACCCCTCAATATTATTTTTGTCTAAATAAGGGGACTTAGTATCCCATTAGGGATTCAAGACACTTGGGAATATAGTAAATAGCAGGGATAGGTTCATTACCTATTAGTTTAGTCTTGTTATGTTCCATGTATGAGTACATTTGTTGATTAATGAAAAACACTATTCTCTTTCTAGTTTGATTTTCCTTTAAGGGACGCGAGTCTCCATGTGTTAGGGACCAACCTAGGTGCTTAGGTATCCTTCTTGGATATTTACATCCCATGCATTTAATTTATTCGTGTGTTTATGCAAATCACATCTCTAAATAATATTGTCATTGTAGGGTTTGTGAATAAGATTCTTTATGGTTTATTTATGTATCTTTCTATTACGAATTTATTAATATTTTTCTTTCATGCATAACATTCATTTAAATTTTAACTCATTCCTTCTATTATTTTATTTTATGAAATAAGTATTTTATCAATCATTTATGCAATTTTCATTTACCATTCAATCATGCATTTTTGTTTCAGTTAGACAACAATGCTTAATGTGTATATTTATTATTGTTTTTCACGCATATGGCTCACTAAGATCCCCATATTTTCACTCTTTGTTACATGTTTATGCAATTCATTAGCAAGTTGATTTATGTATATATGAACTATGAGAAACCATATATCCTCTTGTTTGATGTGTGAATTCACCCATAAATAAAAATAAGCCTTAGAAAGACTTATATACCCTTGTATAACCTTTCATGACCTTTTTCACCCCTTATACTGCATTTAGAACTCATAAAAATACTCTCAATTGTTTCTTGCAACGAAAGAGGGGCATCATGTAGCATTGTGCATATTCAAGTAGAACACCTCCATATTCATAGTTAAATCATATTTATCATTACTTAACACATTAAAATGCATGTTAGACCCTGGAGGTGGATTTTAGAATTTTAGAGGCCTCATTGAAACCATAACCTAGTAAGTATAAAAATAAATCATTTTTGTTCTGTAATGAGGGTTTACTATTTAAATGTTTTCTTTCAGCTGTAAGTTGGTTTACCATGCATCGTAGAATATAATTAATTTTTATCCAACATCCTTGAAGTGATTTTCTTTCCTTTCCTACAGTTAGCATATGTTTATTTCCTATCCTTTATTTTCCTACACAATAGAGTAGGTTTATTTCGTGTCACTTACTTTTCTACAAATCAGATATGGTTACTTCCTATTATTTACTTTCCTACAAACTAGAGTAGGTCTATTCGTTGTTCCTTGTTATTTTTAGCATTTCATGTAGCATATATAGAAAAAGTGGTCTATGTACATTTTATCTCCTCTTCAGTTGAAAAAGACTAATGAAAGGAGACATTTTCCACTGCACACAATGTTGACTCCTCTTATGTTTGAATAAACCTTGGTTTGATAATTAAATTTGAGACCCTTAGGATTTTAAACATTTGTGTTGTAATATTGAATAAATTCATTGTTTGGTGTCATTTTCGAGGATGTGATAAAGTATGTATTGTTTTCCTATATAGTTGATTCCCTTCCATTCATTTATTGCAAAAGACACTAATAAATGCATTGTAATTTATATCTAAAAACAAGGAAAAAATGTCATTTCTTTCATGCCTCATAGAGTTTGGGATAATTCAAGAAAATTTCTACCTAAAACCCCCACTAATAGTATGGCTAGAATAATATAGCGTGAAGCATTTCCTATCATTGGCACAAATGAAGAAATATATATGAAAAATATTAACCCCATTGTTGTTCCACATTCCCATGGAATGGCTTATAATGATCGTAAAACCTTCGTATTTGAATTTGTTGTATTTTACATGACATATGATTATACATCATATGAGTTGAATTTCAAATTGTTTCTTTCAACCCTCAAGGGTGTAGCCTTGGGCTAGTTCATGAGCATATAAGGAGGCAACATCACTACATGCGAACAAATGTAGTAAACGTTCAACACCAAATGTGGGGATTACTACATAGCAAGAGATACAACTGTTGAAATATTTAGAATGACCCAATGGCCATATGACTCATTAAAAGACTATGAGGAAATATTTCAAATGAGCTATAGGAGGGAACATAATGACACTCTTGACCTAGACTCATTGACATTAGTCTTGATCCTCGGGGTTAAAGAAGAACTAATGGAGACATTCAATATGTTGACCAATGGAAATATTTATTTTCTTAACTATGAAGACATCAAAAAAGTGTTCAAAAACCATTCTAGAGCTATTAAAAAAGGAGGTATATCTAGATAGGCTTTGGTATGTACTTCATCGTCTACTTTAGTCATTAAGAAAAAAATAAAAGGTATGTTGGAATATTTTAAAAGTGATATCTTACACACCTTCTCCCTACAAATGAAAAGACTAGAAATTAAGAAGAAACAAGTAGAAGTCGAAAGGAAATTAACCATATTTTTCCATAGATGCACTAAGATTCATCCTACAATAGAAATATGTTCTATGATAGAAGAGAACCATTCAAATGATAGTTGTCTATGTCTTCTAGGTTTGGAAGTGATGTACCAGGGAGCAAGAGGAGACATGGAATAACTTTCCTTTCTCAGCTATATCATTTCAGCAAGGTATGAACTACCCGATAATTCAATATTGGTTTTCATGTAGCACCTCACTTTTTTCTATTCCTACTCCATGAACCAATTCTCTCTAGCCTTGTATTTATCCTTCCTAGCCATACTAGCACCAACCTCCTCGATGGGGAAATCCATCATCAAGGTGGAGGCCTCAGGTAGTGAAGCCAATTAACCTAATTCTTTATTATCCTTGACCAAAACAACATGAAAGAAAATACTTTGAAATAACCATAAATGATTTCTCAACCAAATCTGAACCCAAAAAATATGCAGGCCCAACTAGTCTACATTAGAGAGACATATTCTCTTATCTATGTTGTAGAAATGAAAGAAACCAACCTCAGGTCTGGGAAGGTACTTCGTAATTCTCAATCAGTTTATATAATAGAATATATTGAGAAAGAGATGGAATATCTCACTCATCAACCAAACAATCCTCCGTATCCTAAAAGGTTGATCCATTTCAAAACACAGACCCTAGAAGAAGCTGAACTTTTGGCACAAATAAAAACTATGTTTCAATATTCCCCTCGTGAAAACCACCAAGGATGTTCCTATATAAAATATATTCATCAAAGAGAAATGTCTTATGAGGTTAGCAAGGAGAGGAAATGTGCCCCTACTATCAGTTGTCTATGCATTTTTATCTTACCAATTAATCATGCATTTTTCACCCATTAAACACTTTTGATTAATAGGTGTATTTAGTAATATTTCTTGTACATTTGATTCACCTAGATCATCATCTTTTCACTCACGGTTACCCATTTTTAAATCTATAAAAAAGTCGATTTATGTCTCGACGAGCTGCATGAAACCATAGATGTACTTGCTTGATGCATTAATTGACCCATCAAGGGAACTCAAGCTTAAGAAATATTTCTTTACCCTTATACAAACTTCCTTTACTTTCTTAACACCTTATATCACTTTTAGAACTCATAAAACTCCTCTTGGTTAGTTCCTATAGCAAAATAGGACACCTTGTAGTAGTAGACAGATTGCACCAAAACACCTCCATATTTTCTCTCAAATATTGCTTATCATTCCTTAGCACATTAAAACATAGATCATATCTTAGAGATGGAGTTTGGAAGTTCAGATATCCCTTAGAACAGTTACACTCATAACTATAGAAAAAAATAATGTCTTTTTTATAATTAGGGTTTACTATTTGAATTTATGCTTTCAATTGTAAGTTGGTTTACCATGTAAATAGGAAAGACTTGATATTTGTCCAAATCTTTTGAAAATATTCCCTTTCCTTTCTTGTAGTTAGCACAAGTTTATTTCCTATCATTTATTTTCCAGCAAAACATAGTAGGTTTATTTCTTGTCATTTAATTTTATGCAAATAGAGTAGGGTTATTTGATGTCATTTACGTTTCTGCAAGTAGGATAGAGATACTTTCAGTTGTTTACTTTGTTACAGGATAAAGTAGGTCTATTTGTTCCTTTTTTTTATGATCATTTCCTGTAGCGTAGATAGAAAAAGTGGTCTTTGTACATTTAACTTCCATTTGGTTACATAAGATCAACCAAAGGAGAAAACATTACCTACTACAAACACAATGATAAATCCTCTTAGTTTTCTACGAACCCCAAGTTGATAATTAAAGTCGTGACACTTAGGAGTTTCAACATTATTGTCATAATACTAAGGGCCCTCACGTAGGTTAACAAATATTGTAGATAATAGTTTTTGACAACAAAAACAAAAGTACATTAGACCCTCAAGATGGAGTTTATAATTTTATGGGCCCCATAGAAACCTTACCCTTGAAATTGCAGGAAAAATTGCTTTCGATTTTATAACTAGGGTTGAGAGTTTGAATGTCTTATTTTCGTTGTAAGCTTGTTTATCACACATATCATAAAATATAATTTATTTTTCTCCAAGATTCGTCAAATGATTTTCTTTCCTTTATTCTAGTTAGCATAGGTTTTCCTATCATCTATTTTCCTACAAAACTTAGTAGCTTTATTTCCCAATCATTTATTTTCTAAGAATAGAGTAGGGTTACCTTCTCACATTTAGTTTTATGGAAATAGGATGGGGTTATTTTATGTTTTTTTCTTTCCTGCAAGCTAAATTAGGTCTATTTTTTGTTGTTTGTTTTTTTGAGCATTTCCTATAGCTTAGATAGAAAAAAATGGTTTATGTAAATTTGTTCTTCCTTTTAGTTGCATCAAATCAACCAAAGGAGGTTACATTTCTTGTTGCACAAATATTGTTGACTCATATGAAGTTTGTAACAACCACAGGTTGATAACTGAACTTAAGTGCGTTACTTTTGTTTATACTATGGGCCATCAAGTAGGTTATCAAAGATTTTAGATAATAGTTGTTTACAACCACAACCAACATAATTAGCAAGTTGTTATGTGATGGCTAGACTAGACCCATTTGCGTTGATTTCAGAGGGGGTAAACTAGAAAACATTAAAGAAGGATAATGATGGAAAGAGTAAGAAAAATTTGGAAAATGAAAAATTAAGTGTTTCCATCAATGACCTACAATTTTTAGTGTTTCCATCTATGCCAAAGTGGGAGATTGCTAGAAAAATGTCGTCATTGATGTCAAAGAGTGTTGCAATTTGATGCCAAAGGTAGTTAGCGATTTGTTAGTCCTTGATGTTGGTAAGTTTTTTCTTTTCTAAGTTCAATTATGGAGTAGATATTTAGTGGATGTTTCACTATATGATATTAACCCAAAAATTCTACAAAGTGGTTAGAGGGATAGGCCTAAAAAAACCTTTCCAATGATATATGGAAACTTGAAACTCTCAAGGGTCGAGAATTTATGGCTAGTTGAAAGCTGGAAAGATTCTAGGGGCCTTATGGTTCCATATTGGCTTGAAAAAATGCAAGTGATGAACTAATCCTCATCAGTTGCAGAACAAACTGATTTTCATGCCCCAAGATGTTTCGTAGTGATCCATTGGTGCAGAGCTCCATGGTTCTTCAGTTCAAAGTACCTGCAAAACAGGCTTTATTTTTGTTAATAGGCATTTGTACCCTAAGATCTTGGGAAAAGGACACAAGTGGAGTGATCTCATGGAATACAAATCCCATGAACAAAAATGTCTCTAACAAGTGCTATGAATATTCACGTCCCACCCTAGGAGCTAGTGTATGGTGTTATGTTATGGAGATGGGTGAGCTGAGATATGGAGACTGGAAGATGGATTTGACACTTAATGAAGAAAATTCACACCCCAATGTCTGTGAGTTAAAAAGAAAATTAACAAAAATACAAGTCCTTCAGCGTCTTCCTTTGTATGTTATTTTTCTACTAGCAATATTCAAACTTTAACAAATATTGTAATAATATCTGTTTAGTAAAAGTGATGAGAGTAACATAGAGAATTCAGCTAATAGTTATACTTAGTTCAGAGACTTCTTTTGAGACTGGGATCCATTATAACAATTTTCTGCAAAGAAACCAAAGCTTAAAATATTACTAACAAAAATTTAAGAATGAGATGATAAGATAATTATCATCTCAATAAACTTTTTGAAATAACTTAGTTTGACTTTTTCTTTATAATTTTTTATATATATAAAAAGTGAAACATATTAATAATACACATAATAATAATATATATATATATTATATAATTTATAAATATGGTATAAATACAAATAAATATTTTAGTTAGCACCAACGGTTAGCTTAATTGGTCAAAATTAGTGTCTAGCCATTGGGAAGTCACACGATCCATTCTCCTCGAAATCGTTGGGTCAAGCCTTGCAATAAGCCAACCTAATATAATAATATCATTTTTTCCTATTTTAGAAACATCTCCATAACTTTATAATACTTTTTTAATATAACAATGACTTAAGGTTATTATTATGTAAAAAGGGAGAAAAACACGACACTTAGATGGAGAATATATTTAGTTTGTCATTCCATTTATAATAAAATGAGAGTTGGGGATCTGCTCGATAAAGACAAAATTTTCGACATTATGGTTGAAAAAGTGGATAGGATTAAAAACATTTCGTGGAAAATAAAATGAGGTAGTGCATATATCACATAATATGTGTGATGGACAGTTCCATTTATAATAAAATGAGAGCTGGGGGATCTGCTCGATAAAGACAAAAATTTCGACATTATGGTTGAAAAAGTGGATAAGATTAAAAACATTTCGTGGAAATTAAAATTAGGTAGTGCATATATCACATAATATGTGTGATGGAAAGTTTATTTTGCAAGTCAAATTTTTTATTCACATTAAAACCTAAAAACAGAAGGAAAGTATCTCAGTATCATATCTAGAAAAAAAACAGAAATGTGAAGCAACCATTACTGAAATATGTTCATATTACGAACAAGGTTAAAATCTCTAGGTTTGTTAAAATGCCTCATTTGCATACATCATTGTATTTCCACTCATTACCTTCCAAGCAGACTCGTCACAACATTGGCGTCACAACATTGGCATTCTTCCATACAGGATTTAAAATTTAATGATTTTCAATTTTCATAATATTTATATTTAAGATATATAATTTTATATTTTCATAAATTTATTATCCATTCAAATTAAACTATATATAATGACGACTACAAAATTCAATAATAATAATAATAAAATTCTCTTCAAATAAAATAGTAATACAATTCTATTCCAATAAAATAAAATAAAATTGCGATCATAATCCGAAGAATAGAATACACGAAATGAGTACACGGAAATCTTGTCGGCCATCTCCACACCTGTCTTCACATTAAACCTCAGCAGTCCTTCTGCAGTCCTCCTAGCCTTTAAGAATTTAAGGAGTTCTCTGATATTAGGAGTTGCTTCAACTCTTCTCGAGATAGTTGTTTGATATCCGATCGAAGTTGCGTAATTCGGAAATGAATGCACTCAAATATTTTGCATCCTTACATTGCACAAAAGAGTGGACCGTCGGTTTCATCCTCACTCTCATATTCACGAGTAAAATGTTCAAACATGTGAACGATTCACGAGTAAAATGTTCAAACATGTGAACGATCTCTTTTACTATATCCAAAGCTCTTTTCTTAACAATAATAAGAACTGATGGGCATTCCCTCATTAGTATATCTTTGACGAGACAAAGGCCATTTTGAAGGGCTTTCAGAATTGCGCCGTCCCTCCGCTTCGGCTTCGAGGAGTTGTCCCTCACTATAACCTGTCGTCCCTTTTGATCTATCAATTTCTCTAGCGATGAAGATAATTAAAGAATTAACCATCATTTCTGAGTAAAGTAGATCATGCAAAGAAGATGTTGTGATCCAGAATCTCTGCACAATAGAAATCCCGTGATACAGGTCTTGACTGCTGATATCCTCGACGTCGGTGTCAAAGAATTTCGATATAACAAGTATACGACCTGCAATTGCTACAATAGCTTCATATGATTTGTTTCCAATTATTTTCTTAGGTTGATCATTCATCTCACAATTTTTTTTACAAAATATTCGAACCATAAGGGATTTGATTTTCGCATAACGTCCATTATAGACACAAACAACTTGTATAATTTTGATATAACACCCCATAATGACAATTTCTTTGAATTTATTTTCTACGTCAGGGATATCCATCTAGTTTCAGAACTATAGAGAGAAATGAATAAAGAAAGAGAGATAGAGATACAAATGAAAAGGAAATTAGAGAAAGAGATATAGTGAGGGAAACATGAGTTAGAATGAAACAAATAGGAAAATGGGGTGATATAGTGGGGAAGAAGGAGAAGAGGTTGAGAGAAATATGAAATGGAAGCCACAATGAGGAATATGGAAAGATTAAACGAGATAGAAAGAGGGATATGAAGAGGGTGAGAGAAATAAATGGATGGGGAACGAAATTAATAGAGAGGACATTTTTAGTGAAAGAGAGACAGAGGGATATAGGAGAGCTACATATAGATAGAGAGAAATACATAAGGAAATTGGAGGAGAGAGAGAGAGATGGGAAAGGGAAGGGGTAGAGAAAGGATGAGAGAGATATAAATATGGATAGATAAGGAGATAAAGATAGAAAAATGGATATTAACATGAATAACTAGGAGCAAAATTCTCTATTGGGTGATGTACAATCAATGGTTCTAGGGAAACAAATATCAATGTAATAGTAGTAAAGGATGTAGAAGAACCACTATGGACCATGGAAGAGCTTCCATCCATGCATCTCATAATTTCCATTCACAAGATCATAAAAAATATACCAACATGAAAAAAATCTACAAGAAAAGGTAGGAAGATGAAATCCTTCACTTTAAGTATTTGTTTAGGCTATTAGGCGAGGAAAGCCTGCAGGCATGCCAGAGAGCATGACACACATTTCTACACAGTTCAAGGATAGCAAAATACCATTCACTTAAAAATTTAGGGAATTCATTAGCCAAAACAACTCTTTACAAAAGAATCATCAAAAGACTTGGAGTAGTGTGGATTGGACTCAAGTTTAGCTCTTCGCTACTTTTCGCCTATAGGAGCATCAAGGCTAGGAAGAGGAAAATAGGGAACAAACATAACTTGAGCAGACTGCAGAGTTCTGTCCAAAAGGGGCTATGAAAACTCAAACATCGTAGGATTTGATACAAGTCATCAAGATAACGAATGAAAAACAACAAGATGAATAAGTTTCCAAAGGATGAGAAATAATTTTAGTAGGCATATGATTTTCCCTCCAAATAGGTATAAATTAAGGCCCATATAACCATCCTTAGGTGTATTTAATGTTTCCCTTTGTAGTTAATAATGTATTTTCAGCTTTAATATGTTCTTAGTACATTTAAGAGATGATTTCCAAATCTTGTGTTCCTAATGCATTTATTGTGTAGGATATTGAGGATATTTGATGCAAATCGCACATGAGTCCAACAAGAGGAAAATATGGTGCTTGTCCTTTTGTAAGGATAATCAAAACTTGACTAGATCAAGGACATTATCACCTCCGTATAGTTGCAAAGTCATTAGGGAACCATATTGTACTTTATAGGGTTTTTTAAGGAACCAATCCTCTCTTCAACTAGGCTACCCCTCAATAATTTTTTGTATAAATAAGGAGCCTTAATACCCTATTAGGGACTCAAATAATTGGAGGATATTGTCAATAGTAGAGAAAGCTTTCTTCCCTATTATTTCAGTTTTGTCATATTCCATGTATGAGTATATTTGTTGATTAATAAAAAACACTCGTTTGTTTCTTGTTTTATTTTCCTTTAAGGGACCCGAGTCTGCTTGGGTTAGGGGCCAACATAGGGGCTCATGTCCCCTTCTCATATCATTAATTTCCATGCATTTAGTTTAGTCATGTGTTTCTACAAATCTCATCTCTAAGGAATAATTTCTTTGTAGAGTTAGTGACAAAGCTTCTTTTTGGTTTGTTTATGTATCTTGCTTTAATAGATTTAGAAATAGTTTATCCGATGCAGTGAATCTCTTCATTTAAATTTTAACTCATCCCTTCCATTTTTTTATTTCCTAAAATCAGTACTTTATCATTCATTTACTTTGATTTTACTAGCCAATCATGCATTTTTCATCCAATTACACAACAATGCTTAATAGCTATAGCTAGTATCATTTTTGGTGCACATGGATCACTTACGTCATCATCTTTTCACTCATTGTTACACATTTCTGCAATTTGTTATCAAGCTTATTTATGTCTAAATGAGCTATAAGAAACCCTAAATATGCTTGTTTGATGTGTGAATTGACCCATAAAGGGAAAATGAGCTTAGGAAAGACCCCTTTACCCTTTTATAACCTTCCTTTACTTTCTTCACCCCTTAGAGTGTATTTAGAACTCATAAAACTACTCTTGATTATTTGTTGTAACAAAAGAGTGGCATTATGTAGTAGTATGAATATTACACCATAACACCTCCATATTTACACTCAATGAATTTTTATCATTCATTAGCACGTTACAATGCACATCTGAACCTTGATATGGATTTTAGAATTACAAATGCCCTATAGAAAACTTACCCTAGTAACTATTGCAATAACTGCTTTCTTTTGTGTACTTAGGGTTTATTGTTTAAATGTCTTCCTTGAGTTGCAAGTTGGTTGATCATGCATCATAGAATATAATTGAATTTTCTCCAACATTCTTGAAATGATTTTCTTTCCTTTCCTAGAGTTAGCGTAGGATTATTTCCTGTCATTTATTTTCCTACAAAACATAGTAGATTTATTTCATGTCATTTTCTTTTCTAAAAATAGAGTAGGGTTAAATTTTGTTATTTAATTTTCTACAAATAATATAGGGTTACTTTCTGGTTTTTTTCATTACTACAAGCCATAGTATGTCTACTTGTTCTTCCTTGTTTTTCAGAACATGCCCTATAGCCTAGACATAAAAGTGGTCTCCTTACATTTTATCCCCCCCTAAGTTGCATAATATGAACCAAGCGAGAATAAAATTCCTACTGCACACACAGTATTTAATCCTCTTATGTTTGTATGAATCCTAGTTTGATAATTAAAGTTGAGACCATCAATATTGTGAAAATTATTATGATAATACTGAGGGCCATCACTTCTTGGTGTCATTGTTGAGGAGGTCTAAAATTATGTATTTTTTTTCCTATCTATTTCGTTCCATTCCATTTATTTCTGAGAAAAATACATAAAATTTTATTGGCATTTCTATCTAAAAATAAAAGAAAAAAGTCATTCTTTCAGGTCTCACAGAGTTAGGGATAATTCAAAAAAATTTATGTCTAAAACCCCACTCCTAGAAACATCCTACCTTCACTTGTTGATTGTGAGCCTCCAAATCTATCTATAAAGGATATAGAGGATTTTGTGAGAATGTGAGGATTTATGAGGATATTTCATGAGGAGAAGAACCTCCATCAACTATTGATACTATGGCTAGAAAAACGTATCTTGAAGTCTTTTCTACTAGAGAGCCAAATGAAGAAGGTAATCTTAAAAATATTAAACCCACTACTCTTCCAAATTTCCATGGAATGGCTTCTTATGATCCTAACACTTTGATGTTTGAACTTTTTGTAGTCTACAAGACATTTCATTATACATCAAATGAGAAAAATCTGAAATTGTTTCTTTCAACCCCTATCAATGCAACCTTGCATTGGTTCATGAATTAAGAATGAACGATCATCACTACATGGGCAAAAATGCAACATGAATTCAACACCAAATTTGTGGATTACTACAGAGTAAGAGATAGAATGGATGAAATCTTCAGAATGTCCTAGGGCCAAATGAATCACTAGAAGAATATTAGGAAAGATTTCAACTAAGGTACAGGAGGGCACATAATTATATTCTTGTTCTAGACTCATTGAAATTAGTCTTACTCCTAGGGGTTAGATAAGAACTAATGGAGACTCTCAATATGTTTGGAAATGGAGATATTTATTTGCTCAAACATGGAGACATTAAAATAAAAAACCATTCTAGAGCTACTAGAAAAAGAGGTAGATCGAAATAGTCTTGCTAATTCCTTCATCCTCTACCTTATTCATTGAGAATGAAGTGGGAGGTATGTTGCATATTTTAAAAATCATATCTTACACACCATTTCCATGCATATGAAAAAAATATAAACTAATAAAAAAAAGAGGAAGAAAAAATGCCATAACCATGTTTTTCCCTATATGCACCAACAGGCATCCTAGAAATGAGTTCGCATTAAATGTTATGTAAATATGTTCTATGTTTGAATAGAACCATTCAACTCGTAAGTGTCCATAACTTTTAGCATTGAAAGTGATGTACTAAGAAGTAGAAGGAGGCATGGAGTAGCTTTTCTTTGTCAACTAGAAAAAGTCACAAGGCCCCTGACCATATGAATTAGGTATGAATTATCATTCCTCTTTCACTACAAGTTATAATGCACAATTTCAACCTTGGTGTCCACTGAGCACCCCACCCATTTCTATGCCTACCCCATTGTATATCCCTCTCCAATCGTCCATTTCGCCTTTTCAACCATACCAACACCAACATCCTGAACACTTTCAAACACTTTCCCTAACACTTTCCTATGCTCAAACAAAAACACATGAAAACAGTCCTTTGAAATAGCAAAAAATACTTTCTCAACCAAATGTGAAGAGAAATAATATGTTGGCCCAACCAAACTATAGTGGAGAAACATATTATCTTGTCTATGTTGTAGAAATTCAAGAAGGCAATCTCAAGCCTAGGAAGGTACTTCCTAATGTTCAACTAAGTTCTCCATAAAAAAATATTGAAGAAGAGATGGAAAACTTCACTCCTCAGCCCAACAAACCTCGCTATCATAAAAGGTTGATCCACTATAAAACACACACCACAGAAGAAGATGAACCGTTTCAAGAAATATATATTTTTTTGTTAATATTCCCCTCTTACAAACCATCAAGGATGTTACTATATACAATAGATTCATAAAAGAGAAATTTATTATTAGGCCAAGAAGGAGAAGAAAATATGTGCCTATTATCTGTCATTTATACACATTAATTTTACCAATAAATCATGCATTTTTCTTTCAGTGAGATAAGAATCCTTAATATGTGTATTTAGTATTATTTCATGAACATGTCACTCACTAAGATCGTCATCTTTCAACTCAGTGTAACCAATTTATGCAATCTTTTAGCAAGTCTATTTATGTTTTGACGAGTTAAAGGAAAATGTAGATCTACTTGTTTGATGCGTGAATTCACCCATCAAGGGAGCCTAAGTTCAAGAAATAATCCTTTAGCCTTGTAAAAACTTCCTTGTATTCTTCACCCCTTAAATCACATTTAAAACTCATGTAGAACTACTCTTAATTGCACAGTGGTTGTAGTATGTAGAACTACTCTTAATTGCACAGTGGTTGTAGTAGTACATTGATTGCACCAGAACATGAACACAGTTTCATTCAAATCCTATTTATCATTCTTGTGCACATTACAACATACATCGAAAATTGTAGTTCAATTTTGGAAGTTCA
>APFE030107275.1:0-18756 GCA_000404065.3 Pinus taeda | reverse complement strand
TGCATATGCTGCCCCTGCTAGTATGACTCATTGTCATCATGCTGCCTGTGCATATGCTGCCCCTTCCATCATCATGATCTACCCATGATCTACATCATGCTGTTGTCCATACATCATGTTGTCCGTGACTGTTCCTGGTTAGGGCACTTCATGGTAAGCTGCAGCCTGCATCAGCCCTAAAGCATACATCCAAACAACCTTCTACCACTGCGGCTTAGTCCCTCTTCTTTGTTGCTGTCCTATGCAGGAGTATAGGGCTAACACCAGGCCTTATATTCATCCAACGACCCACTGTTTAGGACTCAGCCTCCCTGCAATTCTTCCTGTGCAATCCGCTGTCAAAACAGGGATGAATATTATCTTAACTTAGCCACAACAGACTTGCAGCTTCCCTTTTCTAACTCGGCTCTCCTCTAAGAAGAAAACGCAGTCACAAACGATGCCTAAACAGTCCCTTAACTCATGCCTAGGAACAGCCTTCTTTCAAGCTGTCAACAGAATTATTCTAGCTACGTTAGGGCTCCTTTTGCTGCGGCTTAGGGTCAGTGGCTGCGTACTGTGGCTCCTCAGATCAGCTGCCAAGTCTTTTTCCTTAGTTGCGTATTAGGCCTCCATTGACTGCATCTTTAGGCCTCTTTAGGACTGCGGATTTAGGGCTCTCTTGACAGCAGATTAGGGCACCTTTAGGACTGCGGTTTTAGGGCACATGTTTAGGTCAGCGTATCTTCATTGTGTCTCTCCTTCACCAAAACCCAAATACGTGGAGAGGAGGAGATCACACCAAGAATGTGTGTTCAAATGACTTCAAATCCTCACCAATTTATACTAAAACGTAGATGATGAAATAGACACGTCTATTTTGGGCTTCTGAGCCTACTCATAGTTGCTGTGCTTGATAATAATCCATAATCAAAATTAATTCATATCTCCATAAATACTTATCGGAATCGGATGATCTTTAGATCAATCCTACACCTCTCGATGAGAGGGATCCAGTAAAAATATCAGCTGCCATAAATAATTTGACCCACATGGAGTTTGGCCCTAGTTGCCAATTTTAACAGCATCCAATTATGTCATCTGGAAGGCAAGGATGTCAGTCCTTCTAGATCAGCATGCCCTCAAAACATATGTCGACAACGTGGTGGTTGTGCCTGTAGATGCAGATCCATTGAAGATTCAGGAAGTATCGAGCTTCAATGGCAAAGGCAAAAAGAATGATCCTCGACGAAGTGAAGGATCATGTTGTCTGTCACATCGCTAGCAGAGGGACTGCTAAGGAGATGTGGGATGTGTTGTCTACGCTATATTAGGGATCTTCCAAGCAACGGAAGATGTACTTGGAGCAGAAGCTCAGATCTGCTCAGACGCAGAAGGGGGAGCGTGTGGATCCATTCCTAACGAAGCTTCACGAGACCCGTGATGAGTTATCTGTTGTGGGTTCTACACCTCAAGACTCAAAGTTGGTTAGACTGGCCCTCAATTGTGTCTCAGAGAAGCGGCAAGTCTTTGTCCAGACTCCAGAGTATCCTGGGTAGGGAGAGTTTGTCGAATTGGGATGAGATGTAGGCAGCTCTCAAGAGGAGCTGAGGAGAGACTTGGTCAAGTGTATGCTTGACGAAAGCAGCAACAGTGGGTCGAAGCCCAAGGAGGAGGAGGATAATGCAACCTTGCATCGAAGGGACAACAGGAGCAGCGGAGACGTAAGAAGGGCGTCTCAAAGAAAGTGCTTCAGGTGTGATGAGATGGGTCACTACGCAACTCAATGTCATCTCGCGAAGAAGGACAAAGATGAGAAGCACGATCTGAAGGCTACACCTGCGAAGATCGAGGAAGAGGAGTTCGCCATGACAGCCGAGAAACCACTAGGAGGGAGGTGGGATGATTTGGAGTTGTAGTTCAAAGGAGCCACAGATGGGCAGGATCCTTGAAGAGCCCACCCTGGATCAATTCCTTACTACAGGAACCCAAATTAGAAGTAGCAGGATGGAATAGTGTTGGATGGTGTCAAAGAGTGTCAGAGACACAGTTGCGGTCGCTAGGAGCACCAGAGACTGAGCAACGCAAAGAAAAGTTGGCAGCGGTGCAAATGGCACTGAGCAGTAGTCAGCAGCAATGCAGTAGATTCAGAGGCTCAACGCAGAGACTAGCAATAGTCAGGTTCCAACATTCACATGGTATCATACTAAACACAATTAGTTCAGTAATTTGGGATGTTTTTCCATTGTTGATGGAGTAGCAACAATAGTTTGCAGTGCAGTGCAGTGGCAGTTGGCAGTGGCAGTGCCAGCAGCAGCACAGATGCAGAATTTCAGAGGACAATGCCAGGGTCAGCAACAATGCAGATGCAGCATTTGTGCAGTAATTGATGGACAGCAAGTCCGACATAAGCAATGCAAAGGATGATGTTTCAGGATCAAAGTGATGCTTCAGTGGGAGGCACTGTTAGCACATTCCTCGCTGAGAGGAGTATTGATTTCTGGTAGCATTGGATTTGCTCTAAGTCTCAAATTTTGAAGGGAGGCTTGGGCACATGTATTCAAAAAACCCAGAAAGCGTTTTGGGAAATTCCACCCAGAAACAGTTTTATTAGAATAATTAATTATTTTTAATGGGACCTGTTGACCACTAGAGTGGCACCTGATGATTAAATGAAAGACTCCATGCCCAAGGATGATCCAGAGGACACTTGTACCAACAGATACCATCAATCAACAAAGTTTTTTAACACTAATTATATCTTCTCATCATCTTTCTTGTACCCAGATACCACACCCTGCAGGGAATTATAATAAGTGATACTAGTAATGAGGAGTTTTCGAGTCTGTAACAAGGCCTAGGATGTTGGGACTCGATCAGCAAATAAGTACACCTTGGAGTGTTTTTTATCTAATTAATTATCCCTTCTTTTCAGAGGCAAATAATTTTCTGGGTTTTTTCACTCACTTTTTACCCCAAAGTTGGGGTGGCAGTTTGAAGATTGAGACCCTAACACATCTTAGTGTCTAGAGTCGATATATATTACCATACTAGATCACGCAAAAAATTGTGGAATTTGGTTAGGTGTAGGTAGTCATTTTTTTAATTTTCAGATTTTTCCGCACTACGAAAATCGCTAATAAAATTGTATTTATAATGTAATAGGTGATGTCTAGAGAAGTTGTATGGGCTATGAGAAATGAAATTTGCATCTCTCACCCTCAACTTTCTACTATGACACACTTTGAGGGGTTAAAAATGTGTTTTAAATACTCAAAGACCACTTTTCCTAAGTTTAGTGGGAAACCTGGCAATTAATCAAGCCAGAAATTAAATAAATGGAGAAAAATAAATATCCACACATGTTAAATGTTGTGGAAATGAGGTGGAAAATTATGGGAGACGTAAAGTGAAGTCCCAAAGTAATGTGGACTCCTAAAATCAAGGAAAGCACAAGTGCTCAAATAAAATTGAATTTCTAGCATTAAATGAGAAAGTTGCTTACTTGGAAATTCCAATTTGTGAAGTTAATGCGCATTTGGGAGGATTTGAGGGAATATTTGGTAGAGATTTTTGTGGGAAATTGTCCCCACATGGGTTACCACCCATATACACTTGCCATTCCATCATAAAATTCGAATTTGGCACATAAGGGAAGAAGAAAATGATGTCCACTTGCCAGAATTCGATTTTTACACTTGGCATTGGAGCTCCATTCAACAAATTCGAATTTCCCTTTGGGATTGTCACCTCATGCCACTTGTTTAATCACTTCTACATTGGGATTGATTCCCATAGTTCTATATAATAGAGCCTTGAGCTCTCATTTCTATCATATTGTTACTAGCTATTGTGCTTGCAGAAGCGCTAGTGGCTTCTACACTTTCAAAAATATCAATAAAAACTTTGGGGTTTCATTCATGAAGTGTTTCTCATTTGGGAGTGCGATGAATTGTTGATCACTCGTATAATTACTTTAACTCATGCTTTGGTCTAATTTTTTCCATATGCTCTTGTAGATTTTTTAATGTAAAGTTATCTTGCATTGACATTTGATTTAGAAGTATGCTCTAGGAATAGAACAATGTTGCAGGATACGTCCACCCCCCCAGATCAAAAGCCCAATACATGATTCGTACAGATCCGTGGGTGATTCGAAACCGTACGGCCGATCCGTGTTTTGGTTTTTCCGAAACATGTTTCATACAACGCATTGGTCGTACGATCCACAGCGAATCCAAGTCGGAACCATACGGATCGCAACGCTTCGTCGAGCGATCGGTTGTTTCCGCCGCACAGGCCAAAAAATGCGAATTTTTTTAATTTTTTTTCGTTTTTTTTCTTTGGTTGGGAGTGGGTCCACCTTGGGTTAAGGTGAGGAGTGAAGGGATTTAACACCCTTTCATCTCTCATTTGCTCACTTTTATTTTATGAAAGCTTGGAGAAGAGAGGAGAGGAGAAGAGAGGAGAGCTTGGAGGAGTGAAGGAGGAGGAGCTTGGAGGAATTCCATCTACAAGAGCTAAAGAGGTAAGTGCAAACCCCAAACTCCCTCATTTTTTTGACATTGTTTTTTGTATTTTTCTCCTCCCTCTCCTACTCTTTCCCATTATTTCTACTTTCTCATTTAATTGCAAGTTGTCCACCACCTATATCCATATTCCAAGATGGTGTTCTTTTGGCTTCTATGTATCATTCCACTTTTGATTTTAATGATGGCAAGGGGTAGTGGGAATAGAAGGGAAGAAGAACAAGAGGATAGTGGTGCCAATATGAATGACCCAATGTATGATGAGGAGGAAGGGTTTAAAGAGGAAGGGGATGAAGTTGAGCCTGAAGGGAACATTGAAACACTAGAGGGTAAAGTTGCATTAACACCCTTGTGGAACTATGTGACCAAACTTGAAGGGAAAAAGGGTGGTGTAAGCTACAAATTTTTGTGCCCTCATGGTTGTCATGGAGGAAAACCATTTAGTGGTTCATATACCCGTGTGAGGAGGCATCTTTGTGGGGTGATGGACAGTGATGAAAAAAAGGGTGTTGAAAGGATACAAATTTGCCAAAACATTTCAACTAAACAAAGAAGAAAATACATCCAAATAGAGGAGGTTGCACAACAAAAAAGCAAGAAACAAAAACTCATTCTGAAACAAGTGCAACCTCTAGATTTGGTAGTTCATCTCCTCATGGTACTTCTACAAGCTCTGGAGGTAAAAGAACAATAGGGAATTTCTTGAATGTTGATGGGAGGGATGATGTGGATGGAAAGATAGTCGATTTATTTGTGCTTGTGGTGTACCATTCAATGTGCTTCGATTTCCCTATTGGCATGAAATGGTAAAGGCCATCAATGAAGCCCCAAAAGGATACAAGTCCCCCAACTATTAGAAAGCTAGAATAATGTTATTAGAAAGAGAAAAAGCAAAGGTTCAAAGAGCATTGACACGTTTTACAAATGAGTGGGTAGACTATGGGGTATCCATTGTACCAGATGGGTGGACAAATATAGAAACCAACATTTGATAAATGTTCTTGGTGTTTCTGCTAATAGTGCAGTATTTATTACATGTCATGACTCCTCCTCCATCAGCGCATCTTCCCAAAACATTGCAAATCTCCTATTGCAATCAATTAGAAATGTTGGTCCAAATAATGTGGTTCAACTGATCACAGATAATGCAGCAAATTGTAAGGAAACAGGAAAAGTTATTGAGCATACTCATCCACACATCTTTTGGTACGGGTGCCTGGTTCAAACATTGAACCTTTTGATGCATGATATTGTGAAGCATAAAGAATGTGGGTGGATCAATGAGCTTTACAGGAAAGGGAAGCAACTCATTAAGTTCATCACAGGCCATACAAGGGTAAACTACTTCTATGGCAATTACTCCAAATTGCAGTTGCTTAAACTTGCAAAAACAAGATTTGCCAATTATTACCTCACCCTTAGGCGGCTAGTGAAGGTGAGACAAGCTTTAACTAATATGGTGTGTGCTGAATCATGAGAGGAAATTAACACTGATAGAGATGGTGCTAATGTAGCCAAGGACACTATTCTTGACATGTACTTTTGGTCACAAGTTAAATATGTTTTGCAATTCAGCAAACCAATTTATTACATGATCAAGTTTGGAGATTCAGATCGACCAATAATTGGGGAGGTGTATGAGCAAATGGATAGCATGTTGGGGCAGATTAAAGACATTTTTGAGCCTAGAGATATCACCTTATACAATTATATTCGTGCAGAGGTGAAAAACTGATGGGAAATGATAAATATTCCATTGCATGCATTAGCATATGTTTTCACACCTAAATATTATCATCCATCATGGATTTCAACACCAGCACCTGGGCAGGGAAGCGGGAGAAAACCACGCCAAGATCAAGAGGTTCACAAAAAATATATGATTGCATTGAGTAAATTAGTCCCTAATGAGGAGGAGGTTGCCATGGTATGGAGACAGTTGAGCAACTCTATGCTTAGCATTGGTCCATTTGGGAGCATACATGCAATTAGAAATTGGGAGACTTTTTCTTCTCTTGAGTGATGCAACATGCATGGAGGTGCTACTCCACTTCTACAAACTTTGGCATTGTGGGTGCTATCACAAGTGGTAAGCAAGTGGTAAGCCTTTGTTCTGTAGGGAGGTGTTGGGGCTCTTATTATTTGATCCACAGTGTTAAAAGGAACAGGTTGAGTTTAGACCGGGCAGAGAGCTTGGTTTATGTTCATTACAACTTGCGATTGGTGTCCCATTACTGTGATGATGCAAAGACCTTAAGATTTGGGACAGGAATCTAGAGGAGCCCAATTTGGAGGATGGAGTGTTGCAATTAGAGCAAGCTCTTGTCCAGGTATGTACATTGTGGTATGAATTTTTCTTATAAAGCATTTCTGTGATTCCTGTTTTTAATTTTTTTTATTAACTAGTGTTTTTCTTTTGTATGAATTTTTTGGATGATTCCAAGATGATGATGATCTAAATTTTTTTTTTTAACTAGTGGTTTTTTTTGTATGAATTTTTTGGGCGATTCTAGGATGATGATGATCGAGTTGAAATGCTACCCCCATCTGGTCCTTTGGTTCCATGGTTCGACACCAACCACAGGGGGTTCGTCTTCATCAATTTCAGTGCCACAACTTCCACATACACCATCTTTTTCATTGCCACCATGTGGAGGCCCGTCGCCACGTTCTCTTCATGGCAGAAGGAGAGATTAGTAGATATATTCACAATGTACTACTTTTGTCATAGATTAATCATTAGACTTGTAGGCTTGTGAATTTGAACCTTTTTGTCTTCTCGGTGGCCAAGTGACCTATTTTGTAAACATTATTATTTGAATTTTGGACATGACAAATGTTGACAGTGGCTCACTTGCTAGATAATTCATAATATGCTCTATGTTTTATGTTTTATAATATGCTTGAAAATTTGATGTATGTTTGTAAATGCTAGAATATAGATGATTGATGCTCGAATAATTAATCATTGATGTACATACTACAAATGGAATCATGGATGCCATATCTATCTTGATTTATGTAAAAATATGCATGTTTTCATGTCTTCTACAACTAATTTGGTATTTGGGATGTTTGTTTTGAATATATATATATAGTAGACGCTTAGCTTCCTAGATTTTTGGAAAATGACATTTCCACATCCCCGCTCTGTGCAACATTGGTATAGAATGCTCTAGTTGGTTTTAAATAAATCTCTAGAGTTTCTTATCATTGTTTATTGCTAAATGTATATGAAAGTAATTCTTGATTGAAGTTTTGTAGATGGAACATATTATTGGGAGCACCGAATCAAGCATAAGGGGAAGTCTTTGGAGAGACCAACCCACTCTTGATACATTCTTAAAGGAGCTCTCATTTGTTCTTTGAGCCTTCATAGTCTTGTCTTACAAAGTGGTTTTGCGGGGGTTTTGGCACATGGCTTATACACAAGCAAAGCACTTTTAAATTTAAATCGCTTTTAGAAACATTGTACTTCATTTCTTTCACTTTCTATTTAAGAGCTTGAAGATGTCTAAGCAAAGACGACAGTTTACTCTCACTCTTTAGCTTAGCCTTTTGTAAATTATAATTGTACATATACATTTTATCTTCTTGATTTTTTCACTAATACTTAACTTATTTTGTAGTCATTGTTTGGATTGCTTGCTAACTCTCGTGTGGCAGATTTTGAAGAGCAACCTCCCGCAATATCTAACAAGTGTTTGCAGGACCTTTGGCAAATGTTGGGGGTTTGATTTCCAAGGATGTCGTGAGCCCTTTTGAGGCTTATTTTGGCTAAGTCGAGTTCACTAGAGGACTGTCCATTTTCTGTTGATTTAGGGTAGCATTGGATGTGCTCTAGCCATGAAATTTGGTGGAGAGACTAAGGCACATGAGATCTCCAATACCCAAAAAGAGTTTGGGTAGATTCTAAACAGTTTGGGAGATATTAAAATAATTAATATTTTTAATAAAGTCCCTAAGTCTAAACTTAGGGAAATTAAAATATTAATATGAATTAATATAAAACTGTGTTAGAATGGTCCAAAAGGCATGGATCAAACCAAATATAATCTTGGTCGTTGATTAGGGACTTAATCTCGGCCGTTGATTTGTCAATGAGAAAAGTATAAGAGGAGGCAAGATTTCGACTTTTTGGGCCTGGTTTTGCTGAGAAAGTTGAGAGAGTGATCAGGAGTTGTAGCTAAGGGGCAATGAAAACAGAAGCAGAGAGGCAGAGATAGTGTCGGGAGGATCAGCACAGCAGCTGGGAAAGCTGACGCTGAGGGCAAAAGCCGAAGCTGTCGGGAACTGCCGGAACAGCCAAGAAAGCTGACATAAAGGGTAGAAGCTTGAACTACTGTGAACAGTTGAGAACTGCCGGAATAGCCGAGAAAGTTGGCGTAGAGGGCAGAAGCCAAAACTGCTAGGAACAGTCGGAACTACTGAGAACTGCCAAAACAGCCGGGAAAGTTGACGTAGAGGGCAGAAGCCGGAACTACTAGGAACTGCCAGAGCAGCCGAGAAAGCTAACGAAGAGGGCAGAAGCCGGAACTACCGAGATTTTTCTCTGTTGGGAGAGCCAGATTTGGCACCCAGATTGTATTCTGAAACTGCTTAATAAATCAAACCCTCATACAGTTGCACCGATTTTCCCACATTGGGTTTTTCCGAAGACATTAGTCCAAAAACAACGGTGTCACTTGTGTGCTTGTTTCTATTTCCTTCAGTTGATGATCTGTAATGTGTTGAGCATGTACCTGTATTTATTTCCAGTATTTACATGGTAAATAACTTGTTAATTAACAGAACAAGTAGGTAGGAATAAATCAATAAAGTGCATGGAGAGTTTCTAACTGTTAGACTTAGAAACTTCAACAAGGTATCAGAGAGTGATTGTAGATCACAAGAGAACTGAGGACATCAGCCGAACAGAGCAGTAGCAGCAGAAAACAGTTGTCCCGAGTGACAGAAGTTGTTCCTAGTACAGTAGCAGCAAGGAAGAGGTGACGCAGTGCCTGTGTCATCAAGATTGAGCCAGGAAGAGGCAGCATAGAGGCTGAGGGAGGCAAAGACAGGCTCACGCAGAGCCACAAAGAGGCCAGGAGGTCTAACGCAGTTGACTAAGGAGGCTGATTTACCAGTGCCGGGATTGCGCAGAGCCTAGGAGCTCTAACCTTCAGGTTGCTGGGTTTAGAAGGTTGTGGGTAAGTTGCAGAGTGGAGCTGGTGGGGTACTGTAGTCAGAACAGTACCTAATAGGGCAAGGCCAAGGTAGAGGGAGTTGCTACCGAGGTGGACTTCTAGCCAAGGAATCTGGATCAGTGTTGTTGTTGCACAGACAATCAGAGAGGGGCAACTTGACGTTGGCAGAAGGATTTCCAGGTGGGAAATGGGGACTCAGAGGGAATCCAAAAGAGAACTTCCATACAGGAAGTGGAGAGACTCAACAGGAGTTGAACCGAGAACTTCCAGATGGGAAGTGGAGAGACTCAACAGGAGTCGAACCGAGAACTTCCAGACGAGAAGTGGAGAGACTCAGCAAGAGTCGAACTGAGAACTTCCAGACGGGAAGTAGAGAGACTTAATAGGAGTCGAACCGAGAACTCTCAAATGGGAAGTGGAGAGACTCAGCAAGAGTCGAATCGAGAACTTCCAGGCAAGAAGTAAAGAGACTTAGCAGGAGTCAAACAGAGAACTTCCAGATGAGAAGTAGACTCAGCAAGAGTCGAATAGAGAATTTCCAGACGGGAAGTAGACTCAGCAGGAGTCAAACAAAGAATTTCCAGGCAGGAAGTAGAGAGACTTGGAAGATTCAACAAGAAGAGCAGAGAGATGGCCATGAATGGGTTAAGGGATTAGGACAGGTTGAAGGAGGAATCCAACTTTAGCATCTGGAAGGCCAAGATCCTTTCTGTTCTGTGTGCCATGACTGCACATACACCACTTGAGCGGAAGTGGGGAGACATCGAGTTGTAGTCACACAGACTATAGACGATGAGGGGCAGGATCCTCGAGGTACCCAGCCTCTTGGATTAGACTTTGCTATGGGAGCCCCAAAGAGGAGTAGCAATATTGGCGATGTCAGTAGAGATGGATGCTGATGGAGCGACAAAGGGAGCTACAGTGCAAGATTCCCAGGACAGCGTGAGGCAACAGTGAGAGAGGCACGAAAGTGTTGCACCAATGCAGGATGGCACATAAAGGTGTGCAACAATGCGAGATGCATGGAGTTGTTGCAGCATCGCAGAGGTCAGAGGAGGCACTTGTCAATGACAGGGGGAGCTTCAACATCAAGGGTGTCTTTAGCCTGACAGAGATGTCAAAGTTGGGAGATCATTTACTTACTTCTCAGTAATTGAGTTGCAGTGCAGCAGTGCAGCAGTTAACAGTGGTAGTGCTATGGGTAGCACAATGCAACATGTTGAGAGGGGATGCAGTGCAGATGCAGCAGTGGCTGTGGCAGGGCCATGGGAAGGAGCACGAATGCAGAGGGAGTTGTCGTACGGATGCAGTAGTGGCAGTGGCAGAGACATGGGTGGTAGTACGAGATGCAACAGTACAGATGATGGGCAGCAGGCCTAGCATCAGGGACTAATGTCGGATGATCAGAGTAATACTTAGTGAGGAGTATTGCTAAAGCACAATCCTCGCTAAGAGGGAGTGTTGATTTGAGGTAGCATCGGATGTGCTCTAGCCACGAAATTTGGTGGAAAGACTAAGGCACATGAGATCTCCAATACCCAGAAAGGGTTTTGGCAGATTCTAAACAGTTTGGGAGATATTAAAATAATTAGTATTTTTAATAGAGTCCCTACATCTAAACTTAGGGAAATTAAAATATTAATGTGAATTAATATAAAACTGTGTTAGAATGGTCCAAAAGGCATGGATCAAGCCAAATATAATCTTAGCCATTGATTAGGGACTTAATCTCGGTCGTTGATTTGTCAACAAGTGTAAGAGGAGGCTTGAGGGTCACTTGCAGAATACACCAAGAGATCAAGATTTCGACTTTTTGGGGTTGGGTTTGATGAGAAACTTGAGAGAGTGACCAGGAGTTGTAGCTAAAGGGCAATGAATACAGAAGCAGAGAGGCAGAGATAGTGTCAGGACGATTAGCACAGCAGTCGGGAAAGCTGATGCAGAGGGCAGAAGCCGAAACTTCTGAGAACAGCCGGGAACTGCCGGAACAGCCAGGAAAGTTGACGCAAAGGGCAAAAGTCGGAACTGTCGGGAATAGCCGAAACTGCCGGAACAGTCGGGAAAGTTGACACAAAGGGCAAAAGCCGAAAGTGCTGGGAACAGCCGGGAACTATCGGAACAGCCGAGAAAGCTGACGCAGAGGGCAGAATTCAGAACTGTCGGGAACAGTCGGAAGTGTCGGAACAGCCAGGAAAGCTAACGCAGAGGGCAGAAGCCGAAACTGTTGGGAACAGCCGGAACGGATGGGAACTGCCGAACAGCCCGGAATGCTGAAGCAAAGGGCAAAAGCCAGAACTGCCAAGATTTTTCACTGTTGGGTGAGCCGGATTTGGCACCCAGATTGTATTTTGAAACTGCTTAATAAATCAAACCCTCAGATAGCTGCACCAGTTTTCCTGCATTGGGTTTTTCCGGGGACATTTGTCCAAAAACAACGATGTCACTTGTGTGCTTGTTTCTATTTCCTTCAATTGATGATCTGTAATGTGTTGAGCATGTACTTGTATTTATCCAGTATTTACATGGTAAATAATTTGTTAATTAACAGAACAAGTAGGTAGGAATAAATCAGTAAAGTGCATGGAGGGTTTCTAACTGTTAGACTTAGAAACTTCAACATTTTCCTCTCTAAGCCGTCGAGATTTGGAGGAACTCACACCTTGTTTCCCTTGCATAAGTTTTGTGAGACCTTGTCACTACTTTCTCAAGAAAGGAAGTCTAGTGTCCAAATTTCAAGCAATTATTGTAAGGAATCTCCTTGAAGTTTAGTTGAGGACTTTGAAGGGCCCTCTTCTCATTGTAATATTAATAAAAGATCTAATTTGTTTGTGGGAGCTTGGGATTTCTCCCATGGTATCCTATCTCCCCATTTAGAGGGAAGCTTCTCTTGGGTGGATTGACATTTGTATTGTTTAAGCTTTCATACTTCATTCACTTACATGCACGCTTTAATTGGGAATTAACACAACCTCACTATCACATTTCATTAAGTTAAAGTTTGTTACAATTTCATTTGAGCTTTGCATTCTCTATCTCATTGTTGCTTGAAGCTACAAGCTTACACTTTACTTTGGGCAATTCATCATTTATATGCAAGCATTTTTTCTTCTTAACAAACTTTGATTCGTTTCCATTTACCTTGGTAAATTGTTTCATGAGCACTTGAATACATGCTTCATTTTTATGCTACAATGTTATCTTGAATATTGGAGCAATTTATTATCATTGTCTATTTGAAACAAATTTTACTTTGAAGCAAATTACTTGTATCATTTTAATTCATTGATGAAACACATGCAACACTTGTAAGCTAATTTTATTCCTCCAATTGAAGTTATCATTGCAACTTATGTTGAACACTATTTCAATTTCAAGCATTGCAAATCAATCTCTTTGAAGCATTTGCATGTAAAATTATTTTATTTTAGGGAAAAGACTTATTTGCATTTCATCTAGACATTTTAGTATAGGAAGGCCCCCAGCCTCAATAAAATTTTACCTCCAACCTAAGTTGGTTGAAGTAAACATCTTAGGGATCCTCTACTCCTCTATTGACTCCTCACTGTGAGATCCATATCTTTGGGCAAGGGTAAGGTTTGAGGATTGAAGAGTTAAATTGTAATCTTGTTGTAGATATAATTAAAAAATTAACCAAGAGCACTTTCCATTACATTTACTTTATTTGTCTCTTGATGGTTTGAGTTTTCATATGCAAAGTCTATTCCAAAGCAAGTATTGTAATCCTTTCAAACAAGTATTTTCTTTTCATGCTTCAAGTCTAATTGCATATTGATGTCTTGGTTCAGTACTTCCTTTCTTTTGCACTTCCAAGTTAATTACTAATTTTTGGGTTTGGCAAGATGTGTTTCACATGTCTTGATTTATAAAGAGTATTATCTCAAAAACATTTTGTATCTTACATATCTTGTGCTAGCAATTTTTGTTTACATTTTAGGGTTACTTTGTTTTCTCTTTTGAGAGCATTGCATTTTACTTTGAGCAAATATATCTTTAAATTGTTGAGCAAATTCCTTATAAGGCACTGGTTTTATGGTTTTTGTCATGTTAATGATTGGAAATGTTATTTCAAGTTGTTCACTTCATATTTGCTCATAAATCCTTAAAAATAATCCATCTGCACTATAACACTCTCCTAGAAACTCATATCTTTTAACTTAACTTTTCATTAGGGACCACCCCCCTTAGCTAACCTAGGAGATAGCTCAAACGGAGAGAGTCGGGATTAGTATAACAACCCTTTCAATGATTCCCCTGCCACCAACCACACCTTGTGGGGTTGAAGGCTTTTCTCACTGAGTTGTAGGTAGGTGTAGGCGGTAGGGTCCACAGAACCCTAAGTCTAAACTTAGGAAAATAAAATAATTAGAGGGTATTAATATAAACTGTGCATGTAGCTTCTAGAAGAAGATGGGGATCAAGCAGAAATGATCTTAGACATTGATTAGCTTCTAATCTGGGTTGTTGAATGTCAACGAGGAGATTATTTAAGGAGACTTGAGGGTCATTAAGAAAGACACACACAGAGTTCAGAAGTTCGATTTTCTGAAACAGAGTAGAGGAGTTGTCGGGAGAATTTCGATAGTGAGTTGTAGTGAGGGACAGGGATAGTTGGGTTGGAGTATCTTCTCCAGAGCCTAGGATACGCATCAAAGAGTTAGAGAGACACCAAGAGGAGGCAACAAAGACCCAGGAGAGGTTGATGTTGGGCCAGAAGGGCCCATGCAAAGCTGGACGCTGAGCCAGGAGTGCTCACACAAAAGTTGCGCAGTGTTCAGCGCAGAAGTCCAAGTTTACTGGGGGAGCTGACATTTCTGAGTCGGGAGGGTTGGAAACTACTCCAGAGGGCAAACGTTTCCCAGTTGAGCTGACGCTGAGCCTTTTAAGGCTGACGCAGGGCCAGCGCAGTGATAGTCGGGGACAATTGGTTCCGCTGCTGGAACAGTCGGGGATTACTAGGTAGAGTGAGGTAATCTCACTATGTTTCTCTACTATTTTATTGCCTCTGTAACTGGATTGTCAAAAGCGCATCCAGAGTTGTATTCAGAAACTACTGCTTAATAATATAAAATCCTCTAAGTTGTTGCACCGGTTTTCCCACACTGGGTTTTTTCGGGGACATTTGTCCAAAAAATACGGTCACTTGTGTGTATCTTTCTCTATTGTTTTGTTCTTGTTTTGGGCAAATTAATTGATTAAATAAAGGCTGCAGTTGTATTAGCTTTGATATTTGTTGTAGGAAACAATAAATAATTTGTTTCATTAATTAACAAATAGGAGAAGTTTAATCAGTTGCTTCAATAGTAGATTCAGGTGAAGATTCGCGAATTTTCACACTTTGATGGTCTCATTTCCAAAAGATTAATTATTTAAGTTTGCAATTTAGTTATTTGATACATGATTCTTGAGTAAAGTTCTGTGGAATGTGCTGAATTCTATAGGTATTAGTGGATAATGATCATAATTATCATTGTGTAATTTCTTGAGCATTGCCATTTGATAAGCACCAACACTTAAACTCACATCATCTCAACATTATAAGAAACTATTGGTTCAAGTGAGTTGGTTGAGTACATTAATCCTAGGTTGCATTCCTCTCCTATACTGACAATAAACTCAGGATTAGTTAAACAAATCCCTCGTTCGCTTTGGAATTTCCAAGCCTAAAGATTGGATTGAATCACATAAGTGGCCGATAGAGATTCACTTGACAGTGTCTGTAACGAATAAAATATATAAATAATATAAATATAATGTAAAAGATAATAATCATAAATAATAGTTAGTTAAGATAGTATTAGGTTGAAGAGGCATGTCTAATAGGACATGACTCTTCATGACGAGACACTTGCCTAATATATAAGCAAGCCTCTCGTTCTTATTTGTAAATCATTCATTCTTATTCTTATTCATATATTTAATATAATATTTATATCCTCAATGGATAACTTCATATTCCAAGTCTTTTGGAGTAATTAATCTATCGAAAGAACTTTGTTCACTTCATTTGGTATCAAAGCAGTTCAGTCCTCTAGGTTGCTTAACCGGTGCACAAAGCTCGTTCTCCTATTCAGGTCCTTGGCTATCGAAATTCGTCAACCTTGTTGCCATACAATTGAAGCATTTTGCTCAGAATTTGGGAGTTTCTCCTTTTCTCCATCTTTCTAGGCCTTTGGCCATAACAACCAAAAAAAGAAAAACCAAAAAAAAATATATAATTAAATAAATAAAAAAAAAGAAGAAGAAAAAAAGTAAAAGAAAAACAAAACGGATACAAAATCTCATACCAAGTATATTTAAAAAAAATTATGTGGAGAAGCCTGTGGTTTTAAAAACAACCCATGGTAATTGCCCATGGTATTTTAAAAAATTAAAGGAAAAACAAAAAAAAAACAAAAAACAAAAAGAATACGTTTTACTTTTTACGTGGAGAATATTTTAACGGAGGTTTTAAAAACAACCCATGGTAATAGCCCATGGTATTTTAAAAGTTAAAGAAAAAACAAGGATACAAAAGATCTTATGTGAAAGGTAAATACTACTTTTTACAGGAGGTTTTAAAAACAACCCATGGTAATAGCCCATGGTATCATAAAAGTAAAAGATATTTTGATAATATTGGAAAAAAAAGGTGTGATCTAAATAATTTTAATCATTCAAATCTAAAGATTGTGACCATACCAAGAGTCACATATTATTATAATTATAAAAAAGGATATTATATAAGCCTTATATAGTTACATATAAAAGGAAAAGTGGTCTCAAAAATATATATAAATTTTATATAATTATAATTTTATAAGTATATATAAATTAAATTATATAATAATATAATTTATTAATTATATATAAAGAAATTATTATTTAAATAGAAAAAAATTACTTAAAAGAGTTGAACAAAAAAGAAGAAGAAGAAGAAGGACCCATACCAAGAGTCACATATTATTTAATTTAAAAAAAGGATACTAGTGAATAAGGCCTTATTAGTTACATATAAAAGGAAAGTGGGTCTCAAAAATTATAATAAAAAATTTTATATAATTATAATTATAATTATATATAAATTAATTTATATATATATTAATTTATAATTATATATAAAGAAATTATTTATTTTAAATAGAAAAATTATTAAAAGAGTGAACAAAAAGAGAAGGAGAAGAAGAGAATATTTGAAATATATATATATATTATTAAGAATTTTTATAAGAGAGAAGTGGGAAATAGCTATTTTATAGATTAAAAAAAAAAAGTGATATATATAAATAAAAAAGAGAGTTAAAAAAATTATATATATATTAGGAGAGAGAGAGGAATAAAAAAAAAAAAAAACAGATGTTGTCCACAAAGAACAACGGTTTTTTTGCACTACGTCCTTTTTGTTCAGAAGGATACCCTAATTATCAAGAATCATTCAGAAATCAAAATGTGGTTTGCACAAAATGTTACAAAACTTTTACCTTAGTCAAACTTTTAAGTGATGCAGATAAACAATTAATAGCAAGAAAAATGAGAATATTAATGGCAAGATATAACGAAATGAAGAAAACAAAATCCACATTTCAAGTTGAAAGCCCATCATCACCCCCACAAAATGATGTAATCCAGTGTACTAAGAAAGTGCAGTTAAAAGATCAAGAGAATGGCAAAATAGCCAAAAGTCAACAAAACAAGAAAGCGTTAGAACACGAACATAAAAATCTTGTGGATATGCATTACAAAGAAATAATGGAAAAGGACGAAGAAATTTCTCGACTCAAGGACCACGTCGAAAAATTACTGGCACAAGTGAAGAAGACTAAAGTCACAAAGAAAGAACTCAAGAAGCACTTATCAGAACAAGAAGAGGAAACTTTGCGTTTAAAGAACCTTAATAAAAATTTATTAGAACAAATCAAAGATCTAAAAGATGAAAAACTTAAAATTCAAAACACTGAAAATAAAGTTGATGAATCAAAAATCAAAGAACTTTTACGTCTGAGAAACCATAATCAAAGTCTGCTCAATCAAACTAAGAAACTTAAGAAGGATAAGAAAGAATTAAAAGATAAGTTGGAACAAGTCACTCAAGAAGAAGTATCGAAATCTCCAGTCAGAACAGTTCAAGTTGGAAATAAGGGAACGCATACTGATCCAGTGAATATGACAACTCAAGAAGACAAGTCAGTTGAAAAAACGACACACGTAGATGTCGCAATTCAGACAATGGACATCCCAAGTGAATGTTCCATAACCAATTCAACAACATCTTCGCCAGAAGAAATCTAAAAACTTTATATCAGCATCCGAATCATGAGAATAGACAAATCAACCAAGTTGTGTATCAGAACCATTCAAACCGTAGACAACAAATTAATGTTTCAGAGAATAATGACGTAACATCAATTCCGTCTTATGCTAACAAGTCGTTACAAAATTCCAGTGATCAGAATATTATACAGAAGATTAATCTGGGATGGCCTGATCCCTTCTCACTGCGACAATTCTGTTTGTCACTAAGAAGATCATATCAGCTTGTATCGACGAAGATGACTATTCCAAGACAAAAAGACATTCGAAGCCAAAAAAGAGATCAAGCCTTTTGTCATCGACAAGCTTTGAGGGCAAAGCTTTTTGAGGAAGGAGGCAATGTAAGGAATAAAATATATAAATAATATAAATATAATGTAAAAGATAATAATCATAAATAATAGTTAGTTAAGATAGTAATTAGGTTGAAGAGGCATGTCTAATAGGACATGACTCTTCATGAAGAGATACTTGCCTGATATATAAGCAAACCTCTCGTTCTTATTTGCAAATCATTCATTCATTCTTATTCATATTTAATATATAATTCTCAATGGATAATCTCATATTCCAAGTCTTCATTTGGTATCAGAGCAATTCGGTCCTCTAGGCTGCTTAACCGGTGCACGGAGCTCGTTCTCCTATCCAGGTCCTTGGCTATCGAAATTTTTCAACCTTGTTGGCGTACAATTGAAGCATTTTGCTCAGAATTTGTGAGTTTCTCATTTTCTCCATTTTTCTAGGCCTTTGGCCAT
>APFE030107273.1:45091-61990 GCA_000404065.3 Pinus taeda | reverse complement strand
AATTTAAAAATATAAATTTGAAAAAAAATATGTAAAAATAACATATGTACAATTTATACAATTCTTATTATATCAATCTATACTCTAATGACATGACATGTGTACTATAATATGAGCATTATAACATAAACAAAATTACAATAACCATAAGAGCCGGAGAGAGCCAGAGAGAGCCGGAGGAGCCGGAGAGAGCCGCGCGTCTATGCTCGGAGGGTCTGCCATTGTAGCCAACCAGGTAAGCTTATTACCCAACGCCACCAATCGTCTGCCGCCATGGCACCCATGAAGGCCCAGCTACTCTCAGGTAAACAATCCTTGTCCTCTTCCGGTTGAACGTCCACGTGCTTCCACGCCAGTTCCATGCAACGCATGACCATTCCTACTCGACACGTTCATTTGTCTGCGCCTCTCTCATCTCGTCTTTAAGTACGAAACTCCTCTGAAGGTAATAGTTTCTGCTCCTCTACGCCTTCCAGGGCGTAGGGATCTCCCTTGCGCTTTTCTCTCATCAAGCTACCCCACTTTTCTCCCATTCTTTGCTCTCTGCTAATGGTCGGCTCTCTGGAATACGACGGGCTCTTTTCCGGCTCAGGTGCACTACTTTTTTCCTGTTTCTTCCGTTACTTTCTCAGTTCTCTTACAGTAGGCTCATGTTTGTTTTATTACAGTTCTTTCTTTCAGCTTAATTAGACAGGCTTTACCTAAGGTTTTACTACAGTGATCTACTACTAGAATTCGGTCATCTATGTGCTCACGGGTTGTATGCTAGCCTTCCTGGCATCATGTGTCACCCTCTCCTCAGGTTTTTTAAGTCCAGATGTTACATAACCAGGCCATGTTCGGACTTCCGTGTTAAGATTGGCAAATAGTGGTGCATTTGCCGCATTTACTGTTGCTGTTTTGCCTGCGGTCCACAGTCTTCTGCCTAGAATGCTATATCCTCCCCTGGTCTATTTTCCCTTGTCTTCTGGTTTTTCCGCTTACTGTTCTCCAATTTCCGGCATCTCTTCCGGCCTATCCTGTTTTTGAATTTTTTCCGGTGGCCTCTCTCGGGCTGCTCACAGGATGATCACGTCAGCATGAACATCTAGGTCTATTATGCCGGCGGCACCCATTTATGCATCTGACCTTATCGGGCTCCCCATCCTGTACTTGGGCGTCCTTTTTTCTATTTTATATTGTCGGTTCTTCCTGAACCTTCTCTGACCGAATCTATGTTGTTGTAGAACTATCTTTTTTAGCAGCCTTCCATGTACTAGCCTCCTCTCTTCTGTCAGTTTTGATCTTCCATCCAGGCTTTATGTGAAGTTTCTATCTGCTTCGGGATCGGTTCCTCCTTTTTTCTGTGCCAAGGTCTCCATGTCAGAAGGTTACGTCTCTTCGGACTCCCAGGCCCTTATTAATGCCACCATCGCAGCCGAATAGGCACATTTATCCTCTCTGAGCTGGCATGCCACCGTGGAAGATATGATCCTCCCAGGACCCGCCACCTCGTTTCCTTCTTCTGAAGTGGGTTGCCCTCCATCTGGCGGTCCTGCTGACCCCGTGGAAAGCTTTCCGGGCCCTGTCAAGCCATTCAACCCCGTTGCCGGCCTATCAAATCAGGTCCCCCCCCTAAGGCTATTACAGTGAACAGTGCCTTCCTCACAGAACGTATCGACAGCTTACAAAAGTTTGCTCTTGTTGGGAAATGGCATTTCCCTTTAAAGAAGGATTCAGAGTCGCGGCAATGGTTAACCGATCAATGGTCCCCCATTCTGGGCTATACGCCCATCATTTCTCTCATGATGAAGGACTGGTATTCCTTCCACTTCCTAAAGGAAAAGGATCTGGAGATCATTCTCGGCAAGCCCTGGGTTAAAGGCCGGAGCTTCCTTTTTCTGTCTAGGTGGTATATGGGTTTCGACCCTCTGAAGAACACTCCGTCAAACTCGCTGATCTGGGCCAAACTGCCGAATCTTCCTCTAGAATTATGGTCATTTGAAACTCTGTCCGAGATAGGGAATTCTATTGGTAAGTTCATTTACGTTGACCCATGGTGCAGGGGTGAACGAGACAAGCAGATTGCTTGGATTCTCATTGAGAAACCTTTCAAAGGCACCTATCCGGAATTCATTGACATTCTCTGGGAGGGTATGCGCATCCGACAGAGGATCGATTTCTGGGGCATCCCCTTCCGTTGCTCCCGTTGTCATCATACTGGCCACCTCATAAAGGACTGCAAGCTCCGCCCTCGCAAAAGACACCTCCTATCCCCATCAGCAAAGAAATACCCCCGGGGTTCTGCTTCTCTCTTTATGACGGGGGACAATCCGATTGGATCCCCGTTCGTTCCTGTCACGTAAGGGCCCAAGGATGCCGCTCCCTATCCTCCAACTGCGTTTATTTCCTCTCCCATCCCCGATCCTACGGAGGGTTGCCCTGTTCCCTCCCCTCCTGGTATGTCTCTACAGAACATTAAAGTGGGCTCCCGCTATATCACGCTTTCATCCTCTCCGTCAACCTCTTTAAGTCCTCGCTCTCCTCCCCCGAATGTTTCTGCCAAAGGAAAAGAACCCGCTACTGTGCCCTCCCCTGGCTTCTCTCCCTCCAGATCGCCTTTAAACGCCCTCGACAGCGATGTCGACCTCTTCATTCAAAGGAACCCCCTTACTTTTGAACCCCTCACCATTTATAAGCCCCCTGGACCCTCCATCAGCCCAAATTCTGCTAGCAACATCACCGTTCGGAAAAAGAAAAAAGGAGATAGTCGGCACTTCAGAGGCAAACTATTGCATGTGATTTGGGTATAACTAATCTTTCCCTGGTGGAAGTGCCCATAGCGGAATCTGCTGCCCCACAGCCCCTTAGAGAAAGTATGGCTGGTCAGCCCTCCCGATGACCTTCCTCATATCTATGAACATCCGGGGGCTGGGCGCGTCCCATAAATATCTGGCGCTCAAATTTTTTTTTCATCAGGAACATCCAAAAGTTATCTTCATACAAGAAACCATGCATCCCTGCCTCACGACTATTGCTTTTTTCAGGAAAATGCTCCCGACATGGTACATGGTGGCAACTGGTGCAAACGGCTTATCTGGCGGTCTTGCTGCCCTTTGGGACCCTGTCTGGATAAACGCAAAGGCTTTCAAGTGCTGCGCAGGTATCATGCTCTCGGCGACTGTAAGGGGTCACGTACAGTGCATGAATCTCCTTAATGTATATGCTCCATATAAGAACAGGTCTCCTTTTTGTGACAATTTTTTTGCCTCCGGTATTCTAGAGATGGATTCTCTGGTGATTGCCGGGGACCTGAACGTCACACTCAGCCCAAACGAATGCTGGGGCAATGGTAGGGACCGCGATCCTCTTTCCGAAAAAATCAGGTTGGGGCTCCTCAGCAGGGACCTGGTGGACGTCATTCCGGATCAACTAAAGCCCACCTGGGACAACGACAGAATGGGGTCGGCTTATATAGCCAAGAGGATTGACCGTTTCCTCATCAAGGGGTTTGTGATCGAAAAATGGGGCATGCCATACTCCATTACAGCTGATGAATTTTCATCTGATCACAAGCCCATTATTCTCGGCTGGGCATCTTTCAATAACAGAAAGAATAATTATTTTAAATTCTGCAGTATTTTTCTGGAGGACGCATCTTTTAATGAACTCATTTCCAAAGAATGGCAGGGGATGAGGGGTTCCCCATCGGCCCCTCCTTTATCTTTCCTTGAAAAAATCCAGCGTCTAAAATCTGCGGTCAAATCATGGCAAGCACAGAAAGTCAAACGGGATAGAGAAGATCTGAATCATATACAAACGGAGCTGAGCGACATTCTATCGGCCTCTCTCAACGAAATGTTGCTGGAGGAAAAGACCATCATCCGATCCTTAATAAAAAAGAAACACTCCCTCCTCCTCAAAGAAGAAGAGCAATGGCGTCTCAAAAGCCGAGCATTGTGGCTCAAGGTTGGGGACCGAAATACCAAATACTTCCATAACTGTGCAAACGCCAGGAAGAGAAAAAATTCGATATGGAAGATGGAGGATGGGAATGGTGCTTTTCTTTTTACACAGGAGGACATTTCCAATGAAGCGTCACGTTTCTTTCTGGCCCAGTACAAAAGAATCCCTTGCAATGCTGCGGACATGTTTTGGGTTATTGAGCACATGCCAGAAATGTTTGACGACGCAGCCTATGAAAATTTTATGTGTCCTGTCATTGAGGACGAGCTCCTCGCTGCCATGAAAACATCCAAAAAGGAAAGGAGCCCGGGTCCCGACGGATGGCCCATTGAATTCTTCCTCCATTTTTTTGACCTGTTCAAGGCGAACTTGCTACACATGGTCGAGGCCTCAAGAGTGTCGGGGAATATTCATTCTACTTTGTCATCTACCCTTATCGCATTAATTCCAAAAAATGGTGACTCTGCATCCTTTCATAACTACAGGCCGATTGCCCTCTGCAACTCTCTTTTCAAAATTATTTCAAAAATTATTGCTGAAAGGCTCAAGCCGGTTCTAAATCGTTTCATCTCCAGAGACCAACACGCCTTCCTGAAAGGGCGAAACATATGGGACGCGGTGGCTCTGTCCCAGGAATGTCTTTATAATATCCGGACTAAAAAGATCAAGGCAGCAATCTTAAAGATCGACTTGAAAAAGGCATATGATTGCGTGGATTGGGGTCTGCTCAGGATTTTATTGGCAAAGATCGGTTTACGGTCACAGGGCTTGGAATGGATCATGGCTTGTGTTGAAAACATTAATTTCTCGGTTATCATTAATGGCTCCCCGTCCTCCTTCTTCAAGGCCGAACGGGGTCTTCGTTAGGGATGCCCCCTCTCACCTTTGTTGTTCATTCTGGTCATGAATTCCTTCAGCATCCTCCTAAACAGGGCAGCGAATGGTTCTGGTTTCCAACCTATCAAGATGTGTAAAGACTTTTACTTATCCCACAACCTGTTTGTGGACGACATTCTCGTCTTTGCTATGCTTCACAAGGCCTCCTGGCAATGCCTCCATGATATTGTTTCCAGGTTTCACTCAGCTACTGGTATCGGTATCAACAAGGAAAAATCGAAATTATACCATAATGAGCTTGATCTAGTCCTGGTCTCCTGGATCGCTGCGCTTTTTGGTATAGAAGCATTACTCATTGACAATGGTCTCAAATATCTCGGTTTTTCCCTCAAACCATCTGGTTACAACCAGGGGGATTGGTCTTGGCTGCTGGACCGCTTCTACTTAAAGATTTCTGGCTGGGAAGCAAGGTCCCTCTCTCTGGCTGGCCGCTTTGTTCTCGTTCAAGCTGTTCTTTCCCAACTGGCCATCTACTGGGCGCACCTTTTTTACATTCCAGCCTCCATTATCAAAAAAATGAAAACATACTCTGCAAATTTTCTGTGGGGAGGCACTACTGGACAAACCAAATTCCACTTGGTGAAGATGAAATCCCTTTCATTTCCGAAAAAACAGGGAGGCTGGGGTTTATTAGACATGATATCCATGGGGAACGCACTCCTGTGCAAATCTCTCCACCGAGCCTTATTCGGCAATGGCCCCTGGAGCTCTTTCATCCACAATAAATATTTGAAAGGGAGAAATCTGGCTTTCTGGTACAGGAGGAATCAACTGGGCACCAAGAAAGGGTCTGCAATCTGGCAAAGTCTCCGCAAGAACCTGCCTTTCTTCATGCGAAATTTTCGATGGTCTATATGCACAGGTTATTGGCACAGATCTTCTTCTCAACGGGATATCCTCTCCGTTACCGCCGCCTTTGGTCTCCTATTTCCACTACAGGGGCATCTTCACATGGAACCGCCTCATAAAATCATGGACATCCTCATCGCCCTCCTGGATGGACGCCGAAGAACTCTCCTTGCCGCCTCACCTCTGCTCTGAATGGAATTCTTTGCGCAGCACCTTACAGGGGTTACCCATTAAAAGATCGGGGGTTAAGGATGTTATGGTATGGAGCTTGCCTCGCGCAACATTTCCTATTCGAGTTAAAGATATCTACACAACTCTTTCACTCTTGGAGGCTCAACTCATTCAGCCTTTTTTCCCTCTCCCATTCTGGAAAGCTACCTGCCCTCTCAAGATGACACTTTTCTCATGGCTCCTCTTTCAGAACAGAAATCTATCCTGGGACAATCTTCAGAAGCGTGGTTGGACTGGGCCGACCCGCTGCGCCTTATGTTTTTCAGATGGGGAAACTAACCTCCACTTGTTCTTCCAATGTCAAGCATCCAATCAAATCTGGTATGATCTCTCCCTTACTCTGGATTTTCCTCATCAATGCTTCTCCTCTTTACAGGAAGGATTCCTCTGGTGGAGCATCCAGACGGTTTCTCGGCGCTCTATCTTCATTTCTGTTTGTTGGTCGATCTGGCTCTGGAGAAACGATTCCATCTTCAATGGTTACAGAAGTCCCATTTCCACTACGATGCTGCGCATTATGGCCCTCCTGGAATTTTTGGGCATCTAAGCCGCTCCCATGGCTGTTCCATATGGGCTTTTCTTTTGGATTGAACATATGTTTTCTGTTCATGAATCAATCTGCCTTACAGGCTCCGCATATGCTCAATGCCACGATTTGAACAATCTAATCTTTTAAATACCCTCTGTGTAACGATGAATGTTGTCATCCTTGCTGTAAATAACAGGCAATCCTCTGGGCACAGACATGACTGATACGAATTAACCCTTCATTACTCCAATTTTGTAACTGATTATTATCAATACAATATGATTTTTCTTTGGAAAAAAAATATGAGCATTATATAAAAAAATTATCATCATTCAATATTAGATAGATAATTATTAGCTTGTTATCATTTTCTTCAATGTCAATTATATAAATATATATGTAACCTTTAACCAAAAAAATGTTTAATTATATTAAAAAAATAATAAAAAAAAGTTAAACAAATATTCATATAATTCATTTTACAATTTTATTATTGTTTAGAGTATATACATCTCATTCTAATATTAAAATATTTTATTAAACTAAATGGCAAAGAACACTAACTATGAGTGTCATTTTTTGGAGTTTCCGAAATCTTGATTTTGACCATTAAAACCTCCCAATTAAAAGATTTTCAGACATCTGTTCCGGTACATTCCATGGTCAGAAAAAATACATTCAGTGCCACATATATGTTTTAATTGTGAATATCTACCCACTGACCGAACAATGAATGATATAATGATTTGAAAGGGCATCTGAGAGTAACGACAATGAGCCATGATGGAATCCATTTGCTCGTAAATTCTCATAGAGAAACGAGAGTCAATCGACCCTTCTGGAGACGGGCTACAGAATTCCAGAAGGGGACCTCTTGCCTTCAACCTCGACCTTCTCAACCCGAACGACTGTTAACCAAATCTTCACAACACCACCTACCGTCCTTTTCAAGTACAGTTGTTGTAATTGACAGCTGCTATGGGGCAGTGGACAGAAATGCAAAATTATATGGTTCACTGTAAAAAAAAATGCAGTAGTCTATAATGTGACTTTTTGAAAGTCTTTCTGGCGGACATTTCCGGTAAAAATCCGGCAGCAATTTATTGGAATCCCAAGTTTGATAGCTAGTTTCTGCACAATCAATGGCTCCCAGGGGTTTTCCAGCGCGCTGAATCCAAATATGCAGTTAAAAACCATTTTAACTGCTAAAAATCAAGATTTAACCTCATTTCTTCCGCCGGATTCCGTCACCGGAATCTCCAAAAAGTCGCATTATAGACAACTCCAAAAAAATTGTTCACATAAATGCCTTACAACCCAGATCCATGTGATTTTTAAAAAAATCCCGAAATATTTACCATTACAATTGGAATAATAATGTGATTAAGACCAATATATTATATATAATATATATTTCATTAATTTTAAATTTAAATTATTAGAACTGTCAAAAACTATTTTATTATATATATTATTATATATATATAATAAATTAATATTATATATATAGATATTATATTTCATTGATTTTAAATTATTAGATGCTGTCAAACATAATTAATTCATTTACCGTATTAGAGTCCGGGAGAGAATATTGGAAAATATTATTTTGGTTAAATATGGAATATAATTGAATTAAAAAAATGTATAATGAATATAAATATTAATATATATTTAGAAAATTAAATAATTAATAAATTATATGAAAAAAATAAAATACATTTAATAATTAGTAAAATTTTATTTTTGTCAAAATATAATTCATATAAAAAGAATAGCAGGCAAGTAACTAATATTATTTTGTAATCATTAATTTTAATAGATATAAATTTAGTAATTAATGTGAAGGATAGGTATGTATTTTGAAACTCTACTTTAATTGATACAAATTTAGCTTTTAACAATTTACTCTTCCGCATATTATAAAGTAGATTTATAGGAACGCTAAAGAGTAAGATATGTAATTTAACATTTTATTCTCAGCCATATTACAAAGTAGATTTATAGGAACGTTAAAGAGTAAGATATGTAATCATTCTTCATTTCATTATTTTTAAATATTAAATTATATAAGCACAAAAGAGTAATATATGGAAATCGTCCTGATTTTGTATTACATTTTGTTTATAAATATTTGTGAATTATTTTGAATTTATAACATGATATCTAGATACAAATATATGTCACAAATAGTGAAATCATTAGCTTATTAGCTCATTATTATCAAACCACACAAAGTCCATTAAATGGAAATCATCATGATTTTGTATTACATTTTATTTATAAATATTTGTGAATTATTTTGAATTTATAACATGATATCTAGATACAAATATATGCCACAAATAGTGAAATCATTAGCTTAGTAGCTCATTATTATCAAACCACACAAAGGTCCATTGTTGAAACAAAGCATCTTTTATTCCTATTAGTGGGTTTTTTCTTTTTGGAAACATTGAACACTAACATGTTATAGGTAATGTCATTTTCATTCTCATCTAGGAAGGTCTCAAAGAGGAGCCTCTAATGTTGCCAAATAATCTGGACCATTCTTAGCTAGAAATTACATCCTTAGTCCCCACCTGAGATGAGTGTCATAGTAATTGTGTGTGAATCACAATCTTGTGAGAAATATGACAATATTCTGTCCATTAAATTTTTAATAACTTTTAAAGCTGTGAATTATTAGTGATATTCCAATTTATAACATGAAACTATAAATGAATTGAATTGCAAAATAACGTGTGAGAACACACACACACACCCCTAGTTTGTCATCTCTTAATCAAATGTAAATCATTCATTCACTGGAACACCTATGGTGTTGCAACCAAGGGATTGAGCATATTGATTTTAAGTGGCTCAGTTAGTGGGTTATACTTTTTTTAAGACTTCTCTCACCATATAATAAAATTCATGATTTTTTCTAGTATTAAAGGCTTTTGTATAGATAAGAAAAATAAAAAATCTTGGAAAGAGATAAGAAACTCACCAAAAATAACCTTCTAATTCTAGGGTTTTAAAAAAAGGTTAGGAAGGAAAAGCCTAATAAAAGTTGCAACTCTGCAAAAACTTTGCAAAATCTCAAAAAAATCACTAGTGGTGTAGCGATGGGATCTCCGCTTTAACCTGTAGTAGCCCCTCTAGAAGAGGAAATATAAGTTGTTAAAGAACTGGCTAACAAAGTTATAACAAGGCTTGATGAAGCGCAGAACACAAGGTTAAAGTCTTCAACAACCTTGGATATAGCAAGAAAGATAGCCTTGAGAGCCCTCATAATTTCTAGAGTTGACCATTAATCCACGTTGAGCAGACTAGTGGTGTAGCAATGGGATCCCCGATTTCACCTATAGTAGCCCCTCTAGAAGAGGAAATATAGGTTGTTCAAGAAGTGGCTAACCCACTTATATCAAGGTTTGTTGAAGTATAGAAAACTCAGTTAATGTCTTCAACAACCTTGGATATAGAAAGAAAGATAGCCTTGAGAGCCCTCAAAATTTTTGGAGTTGACCATAAATCCACATTGAGTAGACTAGTGGTGTAGCAATGGGATCTACACTTCCACATGTAGCAGCCCCTATGGAAGAAGAAATCTAGGTTCTTAAACAAGTGGCTAACCCGGTTACAACAAGGCTTGTTGAAGTGTAGAACACTTTTTTAAAGTCTTCAACAACCTTGGATATAGAAAGAAACATAGCCTTAATATCCCTCATAATTTATGGAGTTGACCATCAATCCACGTTGAACAAACTGGTGGTGTAGCAATGGGATCTTCACTTTTACCTGTAGTAGCCCCTTTAGAAGAGGCAATACAGGTTGTTAAAGAAGTGGCTAACCCGGTTATAGCACGACTTGTTGAAGTGTAAAACACCTAGTTGAAGTCTTCAACAACCTTGGATATAGCAAGGAAGATAGCCTTGAGAGGCCTTAGAATTTTTGGAGATGACCATCAATCCACGTTGAGCAAACTAGTGGAGCGGTGATGGGATCTTCGCTTTTACCTATAGTAGCCCCTCTAGAAGAGGAAATATAGGTTTTTAAAGAAGTGGCTAACCCAATTATAACAAGGCTTGCTGAAGTGTAGAACACTTGGTTAAAGTATTCAAAAACCTTGGATATAGCAAGAAAGATAGCCTTGAGAGCCCTCAAAATATATGGAGCTGACCATCAATCCAATTTCACCTGTAGTAGCCCATCTAGAAGAGGAAATATAGGTTGCTAAAGAAGTGGATAACCCATTTATAGTAAGTCATGTTGAAGTGTGCCTCAGAACCATGTTTTTAAGCTTTAAAGGAGAATTTTATGACTAGACCAGTGGTGTAGCGACGAGATCTATGTTTTCACATGTAGTAGCTAACCTTTATCCCTCTAGAAGAGGTAATCAAGGTTTCCAAAGAAGTGGCTAACCCAATTATAGCAAGGATTGCTAAAGTGTGCCTTAGATCCATGTTTTTTAGCTTTAAAGGAGAATTTTATGAGTAGACCAGTGGTGTAGAGATGGGATCTCCACTTTTACATGTAGTAGCCAACCTTTACATGGAAAAGTTTGAAAGAATGAAACTAAATACTTATTATAGTAAACCTAAAATATGGAAGATATTTTTTGATGACACTAATGTCATATGGCTACATGGCAAGGAATATTTGGAAAAAAATCTATAGCATCTCAATATCATCTCAGTCGACATACAATTCATGATGGAGTCAAAAGAAAATGGATGGATCCCCTTCCTTGGTATTCTTACCATGAGGAAACCAGATGGAGAAATTGATTACAAGGTTTACATCTACCCAAGCAATCAACCATTTGGGGTAAACATGCGACGAGAGGCCACTATGATATGATTTGACCTCCTAAGTCACATTAAGGAAGTGGAATCAATGGAAACACATTATACAAACATCCAACATCATCAACATAACCCTCAGAGGACAATTCAGCCACTCAGACAACATGTCCCTGGGTCCCATTGTTGTTTTAAGTCTCTTGGGCCATAGTCGCTCTCATGCTATGGGCAAGAGAGATGCCAAAAACCTAAAGTTTCTCTCACATGCCTACCTACCAGCAACTGTGGACCAAAATTGTCAGTGTTGTGCTAGCGACTCCAAGATTTCAGCCACCTTCAGGCCCAAAGCCCAGGAAACTGCCCAGAATTGATCCATCTCTTCAAATTAGTAAAGTAACATGTAAATGAAAGTACTAAAGAAAATACTTTTACAAGACCTTGACTAGATTCCTACTAGCCATGATAGGCATTTCGTCAAACATATCAGCGACATGTAATCTACAAGTGTAAATAATAGAGTTAAGTGTAGGGATCTCATACTTATTTGAGAATCACTATGAACCATTGTTCGCTTATGCCATTTGTTGCATTATCATCTATTAGGTCATAGACACATTATCCATTCACATACAAGTGAAAACATGATGAAAGCCATACATAACTGATGTCATAAAATGTGCATATAACCAGCATAATAGGGGACAAAATACAGTAAAACATGACAACCATCAAATCCATTAATATATCAGTACCTTTACACATGGAAATCAAGGGAAATGATTTCTCATTAATGAATGCAATGAAGCAACCAGAGATGGGACTACCACGTTCCACCCGATCGTAGAACGGCTGAGCCAAATCTCTCTTCGTCCATTCACCCTCATGCCATATTGTTGGCATTATGATTCTGGTTTGGTACTATGGTACAGGTGTTGTACTTGATGGCAACTCACTCAAGTGGCAGATCTCAGTTTAGGCACTCAAAATCATGGAAAATGATGTACCCGCAGGTGATCCTAAGAGAAGCTGCGGTCCCACAGGAACGCCGACCAAGAAGTGCGGACATACACGCAGGTTCTCCGTTCAGAAGGTGTGGACCCCAGTTTCACTCACTCCAATGCAAAAAAGTGCGTGCACGTGGGAATCTTTATGAATGGTCCATGGTATTTAGCCCGACATATTTGATCCTATGGTTTTGATCCATGGTTTTGCATCTAAAAGTATCGATCCAAGGTATTGGGTTCCTAGTATTGAATACCTATGGTTTTGGGCCATGGTTTGAGTAAAGGATTTCCTATAAAAAGGAAAGGAGATCACTTGGCTGTGTACTTGTGAAATTTGAATATCTTAAGATCTGAAATTTTGGGTGATTGGTTTTAAAATCTAGATCTAAATCAAGGAGAAAACTTAAGGCCAATCTATTGATAAGTCATTATCTCTCGCGTGCATGAACAGATCTTTGGATCTGACTGATTATGGCACATTGGAGGACTGTTAATTTGACCCTAATTAGAAGTTCGTAGGCGATCCATGGCGTGAGTGCGGGGGTACGCAACACAGGAGAAAGCGCAGTGTGGGGGTACATAGCGCAGCAGAAGGCACGGTGCAAGGTACGCAGCTCAGGAGAAAGCACAGTGCGGGGGTACGCAGTGAAGTAGAAGGCGCAGTGCGAGGTACGCAACGCAGAAGAAGGCACAGTGCGAAGGTACGCTGTCAGGCAGACAGTGCAGATGCGGATCTGAGAAGAAGTTCGCAGGACAGAAGAACGAGTGGTGCAGAGATACGCAGAGTAGAAGACCGACCAGTGCGGATATTCGCAGGCCCCTCTTGGTGAAGTTGCGGACTTATCTTGAAACATTTGTTGGTTTTCTTTTATCTATTGTTGCAGAGTTTTGGGTTTAGATTTCTGGTATTACTTTTCTGTTTACAGCATTCTGAAGGGTTGGGTGATTCATTGGTTTATTGTATAAGGAGATTGGGTGATTTGCATGTACTTGATGATTATTTGATCTTCTTCGATCCAGTCTAAAAATTTATGAAACGTGGTCCTTAAAGAAGTAAAATAGCTAAGGGGGTTGTAGCTCCCTTCCAGGAGAGACTGGAAAATGAGAGAGAGAGTTGTTGCTCTCTGCAAGTTGCAGCCTACGTACTGGTAAAGGACTGCACCAGTACAAAATCCTTATAAAAGAATTTTATAATTGAAAAAAGATAGAGACATATTGCAGCAGGTGGTTTTCACCCACATTGGGTTTCCACCTTATATCTGGTGTTCTTTGGTGTGCCTATCTATTTTCTTTCTTGTTCTTGTTCATTATTATATGGCACTGACATACAAATTAATGATCAATATCTGAAGAATAAATTAAAGTATAAATTTGGAAGGTATATTAAAAAGAATTTGATAATATCGATTCACCCCCCCTCTCAGTATTATTTCCAACAATTGGTATTAGAGCAGGTCCTTCTGAAGAAGCTTGATCACTTGAAGGAATATCTTTCATCATGAGCAACTACGAGAGGGAAGCATCAATCAGGCCACCGGTTTTTGATGGGACAAACTTCGTATATTGGAAGGTAAGAGTTACTGCGTATCTTCAATCTCTGGGTACTGAAGTCTGGGATATCATAGATATAGGGTATACTTTTCCACCATCAACTCCCACAGATCCATCTGAGAAGAAGAAATATGAAACAAATGCAAAGGCGGTCAATACTCTATTGGGATGTCTATCACAATCTGAATTTGTCAAAGTCATGCAGTATAAATCCGCAAAGAAAATATGGGACAATATTGTTCTGAGCTATGAAGGAGATGATCAGGTAAAACGAGCAAAACTTCAAACCCTCAGAATTCAGTATGAAAATCTCAGAATGTACAATGATGAAAGTGTGGCTAACTATTTTTTTCGTGTAGATGAGATTGTTAATTGTATGAAAAATTTGGGTGAAGAAGTAAAAGAGGCTGTTGTGGTTGAAAAAGTTCTAAGATCTTTGTCCCCTAGGTTTGAATCTAAAGTTTCCTACAATAGAAAAAAGGAGAATCTTCAAAAACCTTAAATGTCACAGCTGCATGGAATTCTAACTGCTTATGAAATGAGGAAAAGAGGACACAGATAGGAGAGAAGTTCCTTCAAAGCTTCTGGCAAAGGAGACTACATGAGTCAGGACATATCAGAAAAAGAAGAAGAATAAATTTGTCAAAAATCTTCACGGGGTGCTGGACGATTCGAGGTAAGTTCCATTCAAATGTTTTGCTTGTGGAAGAGTAGGTCACTATGCTGCCAAATGTCCTCATAAGGATAAGATTGACAAGGGGAAGGAAGCTGTTAGATGGAACAAGAAACATAATACAAATAAGAAAAGCTATTACACTCATGAAGATAGTGATGGACTATCAAATAGCGATGAAGATGAACGAGGTAATCACTATAAACTTTTAATGGCCTTTGAAGATGATGATTACATGGAGCTATAGATGAGGATGGATTTTATGAAGAGATTTCTAGACTCAAAACATGTTTAGAAGAAAAAAATGTGATCATTGATACTCTGCAATTTCAACTTGATGAAAAAGAGAAATTTCTTGAGAAGTTAGAATGTGAAATTGTTGGCTTTAGAAAAGAAATTGAGAAAACAAAGGCCCTTAATCTTAAATTTGTTAAAGGATCTGAAACTCTGGATGAGATTATCAATGTGCAGCGTTCCCCTCTAATCAAAACAGGTCTAGGGTATAATGGAGAAGCATCTCAAGCTTCCACCTCCAAAAGTTATCTTGATGCAGCAAGAAGGAGTGAGCAAAGGCCTAATAGAAATCATTAGGTAAATCAGGGACAATCTTCCTCAAGAACGAACAAAGATTATCAAGAAAATCTGGGGCATGCTACCTTAAGGACAAACAGTAGCTACAACCAGTCACAGGTAAAATCTTCCCAATTTTCTTGAAGAATGGATGTCAGTAGAAACTACAATCGGTTGGATGATAGTCGCAGGAATTTCTTCAATGGCCAATGTTTCTCTTGCCATAACTTTGGTCACAAAGTAGCTCAATGTGGATCCTATAAGACAATCATGACTAGAGAAGCTCAAAAACAAAGAAGTATGCCTGAAATCACGGAGAGGACCTATAACAACTTTTCTGCCCTTGAATGTGAAATTGAATGTTCTATTTGTAATAATTTTGGTCATGAAGATTCTGAATGCAGGAGCAGGTTTTGGAAGAGAACTCAAAAGGAAAAAACCTCAAGTGCCAAAATGTGGAGAATGAAGGAACCGCAACCAGAAAGATGTGGGATAGCTTTATATGCAGAAGGACAGGAAAATCAATGGTACATCGACAGCGGATGTTCGAAGCATATGACAGGTGATAAAGAAAAACTTGAATCATATACTGCTTGAGACAAGGGAAAGAAAGTTTCTTTTGGAAATGATACTCCTGCAGCCATAAAAGGAAAAGGCATTGCTCAGTTGAAAGAAAAGGTGAAAGCTGGAAATGTTTTGTATGTTGATGGCTTGAAGCATAATCTATTGAGTGTCAGTCAGATGTGCGATAATGGAACCGAGGTAATATTTCAATCAGATGGGTGTAGTGTTCGTGATCTTGATACATGAAGAATAGTACTCAAAGGAAGAAGAACTCCAAATAATCTATACATATTTGAAGAAGGAGAACAACAATGTTATTTGAGCAAGAATGATGAACACTGGTTATGGCACCGGAGGTTGGGGCATCTAATCTTTTCACAAATAAGGAAATCATGCAAATACCAGGCAGTTCGTGGTCTTCTAGACTTCAAAATTCCTGACAACACCATATGCAAATCATGTCAGTTTGGAAAGCAAACCAGAACTAACTTCCCTGAGAAGGAAGGATCAGCCAGTAGGCCTCTTGAGCTAGTCCATACAGATGTATGTGGTCCATTTAGGACAAGGTCTCCTTGAGGAGAAGAATACTTTATATTATTCATTGACGACTTCTTTAGGATGGTTTGGTTAGGAATTATGAAGCACAAGGACGAAGAATTCGAAAAATTCCAATCCTTCAAAGCCTTGGTTGAAAATGAATTAGATTACAAAATTAAGTGCCTCAGGTCCGACAGAGGTGGAGAGTTTACCTCAAATTAATTTTTCGATTTCTGTGAAGAACATGGAATAAGAAGGGAATTATCTATAGCTAAGACTCCTCAGCAAAATGGAGTGATGGAAAGGATGAACAAAACAATCCAACAAATGGCTCGTGCTATGCTTGATGAGTCTGGAACTCCCGCAACCTTCTCGGGTGAAGCTGCATATGCTGCGGTTGTTATTATCAACAAAACAAATGTCCGAGTGAACATAACTCAAACTCCGCATGAGCTCTGGTATGGAGAGACTCCTTCGGTAAAGCATTTCAAAATTTTTGGGAGCAAATGCTATATTAAGAATACTGATGAATAGCTTGGCAAACTTGAACCCAAAGCAGATGAAGGCATTCTCCTTGGATATTCTCCCTACAGCAAAGCATATAAGTGTTATAATAAAAGGCTTGGAAGAATTGTTGACAGTAGTGATGTAGTGCTTGATGAAAAAGGATACATCCCTAGGCAAGTAAATCATGAAGATATCGAAGAGGATGAAGACTACTCTCCAAATCAGACAGATGATGAAGAAGAACCTCAAGAGGCA
>APFE030107273.1:28887-39640 GCA_000404065.3 Pinus taeda | reverse complement strand
TGGGAAAGTGGTGTGAGTTCCACAAGATCCCCACTCATAGCACAACCCCCTCCAAAATTTTACCTTCATCTAAATTTTGGAGCCCCTTAATCATTACATGAGCTATCGTTCTAATTCATCAAAGTCATGAGTAATCATATGTTTCTAAGTGTCCAATATTCTTCTAGGAATCCTAAGTGTCACAACTACTTGTTTTCACATGACAAGCTCTTGATGCCTTCATAAGCACGCCTCTTCGAAGTAGTCCAAGCACACTTCTTGGCAACAATGGAATGCACTCCTTGCCACTAGGAAGATTACACTTCCTATGGATAGTCATTTCTTACTCTTGGAACTCAACCAAGTGCACCTCTTGGTGATAGACACAACGCAATTCCCAAAGACATTCACTGCGTAGTTCTCAAAGACATTGATTTCGCAGATTCAAAGACAATTATTGTGCACTCCTTGTGGATAGTCAATGCACACTTCTTGTTAATAGTGAGATTGCAATTCCTCAAGTCAGGATTGTCACACTTCTAGAAGTATTCAATGCATCCTTATCTCCTAGTTTTCCGACATGCGTTGAGCACAATCACAAACCTTAACCCTAATTGCATGTGTGCTCTCCCTATATAAGGAGTTTAGCCTAGAGCTCATTTTCACATTCATCATTTTCTTTGGAGCTTTGCTCATTCTTTGAGCACAAGGAGAATTCTTGGTTGCAAGGGCGCCACTTTCTAGGTAATTTTATCAATTGTCGCTTTTTCTTGCTTTTTCCTTTGCAAGTGTCACTTTTTCTTATTTTATCTCTTTCACGTGTCATCTCTAGTGTCTCTTTTTATTCCAAGACATTTCGCATTCTAGTCATAATTATGGATAAGTATATGAATGCATGCATGTTAGTCTTCTCATTCTTATGGTTCTCCTTGGTTGTTCTTGTTCAATAGTTAGTCAAATTGCGAGTAGATCTTTGTCTCCGTGACCTATTCATTAGCACATTATGCTCTTCCCAGTAGTAATTTCTCACACCCTGCTCACTACTAATGCGACATCCGCTCATTAAAGGAAATGTATTTCTCTAAACACGCATTACACACTCCTAGTCAGCAGTACTGACCTCCTTTCTTATTGTGCTTGCGACCTATGCCCAACCTAGCCTTAAAATGCACATTGTAGACTCCCAATCAGTAGCATGAAACTAACTACTCATTCTTGATGCGACATGCACCCAAAGAGAAGTCTCTCTCCCAGTAAGAGCACATTGTGCAACTCCAAGACCTAAGACCCTAACCTTTGTCTCTTGTTGATATGACATGAGCTTAAAGAAAGTCCCTCTTCCTTGTCTTAGTATAGAGTGCAATTTCAGTGGCCAATGAAGGTTATTGTGCCTCAATCTCACATGCTTGTGCTTAGAACCAGTGAAATATTCCCTATAGTGACTATTATTTCATAGAATAGGTTTTTTTTGTGGAACTGATTTTGTGTTTCCATGAGTGAATTTCCACTTCCAGGTACTATATATCTAGAGAATATTAGCTTGTCATATTCCACCAACACAATGCCTCCAGTCACATGCAGAGGAACAACAAGGGAGGCTACTGAAGCATTGAATAAGGTTTCATGAATGGCTTTAGAGAAAAGGTTACACCGATTATGTCAGATACAAAGTGCTTCATTGATAAGTCCACCACCATAACATGGCAAATTATAGACAAAGATTTTATTCATAAATAGATCCCAGAGAACTTGGAGGACAGAGAAGTATACAACAATATCAAAGGGTCCAAATTTCAAAGGATTTCTAGTATATATCTGACTCTACCTTGTGTAGAAGTCATAGGATGGATACTCAGCATCTAGACTCCAAGAATATGATTCTCAGCAATGCAAGTGGGAAACAGCTCATTATGTATCAACCCCATGATCTTCACTCTTATTACAAGATTTCGATTTTAGAGGAGTATTTAAATTCAAAGTTCTACATATATTGGTCTCATTAGTTACAAAGGATGTTCTTAAGACATGGTAGCAAGAACCGAGAAAATTTCGCCAGAAGCCTGAGTGAATTTATAGGACAAAGTCACTAAGGAAATTCTATCAATACCTCATGCCTATGTGTTGGAGGTTGTATGGGCGTGAAAGAACTGAGTTATTTGAAGAAGGATGGATTTATATGGCCTACCAAGTTGTTTAAGAAGGAAATATATTTAAATGATCAGACATACTATCCTAACAACTGCAGATGAATGTGTCAAAGGAGAAAATGGTTTGATAAGGTGAGCAGCTCTATATGTCTGCATGATTTCTTGATGGGATTTGTGCTCAAAATGAGTTCTTGGGTCTAAAGTGAAATGGACCATACAATAACCCTTTGTCAACATCTATTGCAAACTACTGTCAGAAGTCAGCTATAGGGGATTTTATGACAAAATAGTCGAGCACTTTATTGTAGTTCTTTATCATATGATCTTTGAAACTAAGGAACCTTGCATGACTGGCAGGAACAAAGAAGTTGTTACTGAAGTTTCACATTGGTTTGATTCTTCTCAAGGAACATATATTAGAGTCTTTTGATCCTATAAGCCTCCACATCTTATGCTGAAGTATGTGACTGATAAAGTATTCATTCAGGAGATTGGTTACCACCAATGCTTAGGATTGTCACAAAAATTGTAGACGAAGAATATGTCACCTTGGCCTATATTTCCTCTCTAAGTAGGTTCATATGAATTAAATAATTTGAAGGGAGTAGAAATAGAGATTGGGGAACTTAAATACCTCGGGTTTGGCGAGATGGGCTTCCATTGATATGACCTTAGAGGTGTATGTAAGTGACACTGTGCAAAGTTTCATTTCACCTGGTCATATGCTTTTGACTCATATGGAGATGAAGAGAATATCACAAATTGGTATAATGATTCTAGAGAAGTTGGACCAGGTGATGAGGTGGGATTTTCTCACACTGCTCATGTACTAGATACTGACCAAGAAGGGACCTAGTAGGAAGTGGTTGCTCAGGTTAATGTTGGAAAAAAGAGGAATTTGAGACATGATTTGGAAGAGGAGATGAGTAGGAAATTCAAATTTGATCTACATACCAAGGATGCAATTGAAGTAGAAAATAGTAGGAAGGAATTGGAAGAAGCGAGTAAAAAGAAACATGAAGAAGAGAAAAAGTGGGAGGAAGGTCATAGACAGACAGAAGAACAAGAAAATAAGAGGAGATAAGACATGAAAAATAATAAATAAGAGAAAAGAAGATGAAAATAAAAATAATATATCAATAATCAAAGGGAAGAATAGGAATGGAGGAAGTTATTAGAAGAGGAATAAAACAAGAGCAAACAAAAGGAGGAGTTTGCAAGGAAATTCGAGGAAGATTTGCAGATCCAAAATGCAAACGATGAACAGGAAGAGGATGACAAAGTAGCAAACATTTAGTCGATCATAGAACATCCAATCATTCAACCCCCAACTCCTCTGACTGGTGGCCATTGCCTCTTCACTACAATGGGGATACTTCCTCCACCTAATGATAGGGTCATGGATATTTCCAACTTCACCTTCGATGAGTTGAAGAACAAGATCGTACAAGAAAGAAGAAGGTACTTTCCAAATGACCATTATCATCCAATTTCCTAAAATACAAAAAAGGTGATTGTGTAAAACACTAAGAAAGATCCTAGAGCAGCTGTTTCAACCAATGTGGATTTTGCAGTGGACACACAAAAGAATCTAGAATTCTTGATGAAAAGGAATGAATATTTGGAGAAGGAATTGGCTCCTTCAAACAACATATTGATCATCTATTTTCCAAAAAAGTAAATAATGTCTTCCACTAGTGCTAGCACAGAGGGATTACAAGCAGCTATACTTGAAAAACTAAAGCCACTCAAAGACACAATGAAGCAGTTGTATGAGTAGTGTAACCTACCATCCCATATTTACCTAGTTTCACTGGCCTACCTGGGTAAACATGAGAGTAGGAGCTACTATGACCGACTCAAATCCCTAACTATATTTTAAGGAAGTGGAATCTATAATTTGAAACTTTATTGACTTCCCTCAAGTACTACAGGACCCCCGGGATAAATAACGAGTCCAGGTGCCAAAAACCTGAGATAACTTTATTTTTAGTGATTTGGATCCCCAGTTGTTGTGATGACAAGGAAATTAAGTGAGTGTAACCCTACAATCACTCTGATAACCCTACCTCCTAGCGACTCCAATCTAGATTCCCTAGTTTTGAGCTTGTAACCCTGAAATTTGAGCCACCTTTTCAGGGCCTGACTCTCAACCATTGCCCAGAAATTAATGACACTTTCAAAAATGATAAATGAAATAAATACAAATATTTTAACACAAAACTTGATTAAGGACTTGACCTAAATCGACCTAACCATGACATTAATTTCATCAAAAACATTGAGAACATGTAATCTACAGATTGGCAATGCATTTTTGAACATAGGGATCTAATACTTATCATAGAATCATCAAGAAGGTATAATTCCCTCTCATAATAGTTTTAATAAAATTAGTTAGCTCATTCATTCATTAACCATTCATCAATTAATCAAATATATCAAGAGCCATAGACAAAACACATCATATGATCAACATACAACCACTAAATGAACAACATATAAACCATGATAGAACAGTCATCGAAGCCACATAATATCAAGTACAAGTATTCATAGAAATACCATACGAAAAGAGCCCTTATTAATATATGTGTAGAAGTCTGAAATTGTTTTCTTTTTTACTATCCTTTTTCCCTCTCCTTTATCTTTTTGTGATGATTTCGTATGAGTTTAAACCTAATCAAGTTCATCTTGGACTTACTCAAGAAAATAAAAGGTATTAATCATGCATGTTTTAGAATCTATTGTTTCTTTGTGACTTATAATGAAAATACCTCTACGACTATAGCATTTTGATCATTCCGCAGCTAATATTGAATTTTGTTTCCATCTCCATGATTAGACAGGTTGCAATGCACTAATGAAGGAATGAAAGGTACCTATAGATGAAATATGTTTCCCACATGTATGTCCACTTATCGACATGATATCGCAAGTTACATAGATCAAAATATCTAAGAGTAAAACCTAAATTCAAACTCTGGTTATGACAATGTAGAATTCAAGAGAAGATCGATAGAAGATCATGGCAAGATCAAGCGAGCATGGAGAAGGCTTATTCGAATGAGAAGAAAATTTCAGGAAGGATACCTCATGATTTTCTCTTCCAGTAGAAAAGCATGAGGAGATAAAGTTTTAATTAAATTTTACTTCTTAGATGGAAGATCAGTTTAATTACTTATCGGCACAGGACTCTTATGTTAGTTTGACAAAGAATTGTATAAAAGTCGCGGGGCAAAACCAAAAACATAGTTAAGTTAAGTTTTTGCTCATTTTAGTATTTAAAAACAATTTTCAAGAAACTATTGCGTATTAATATAACAATATGTTCATTTTCCAATGTGTGGTTGAGCAATCATTTGATTAGTGAGAGACTTACACTCATAGGAGGGGCCCCTGGAGAGTTGTAGGGATAGTTATTTTTTTCTTACATTGCAATTCTGCATAAATAGTTTCCATTCGTATAAAATATTCATGTAGTTTCTTTCTGAATAGTTACATTTCAGTTTTTTTTAAATCACTTGTTTTGTTTAGAAAGTGCTCATAAAAGAAAACACCAAAAAAATCTATTTCTAGCATGTATTTCGTTTAAGAAAATTAGTTTTATAACTCAGTTAATTCCGTGGATGATGGAGAGATGGTTTTTTCGAGCTATTAGCACACGTTAGTAATCACTTGAAGTTACAAGTTTTTGTTTGATTTACTTTCCCTCTGCAAGCAATTAGCATTAACATTTTTTTTTTGCAATAGAGTTAGATTTCCTTTTTTGCAATTAGTGTTAAGTTTCCTTTTTAGCAATTAGTGTTAAGATTTCTTTTCTGCAATATAGCATTAGTATTTCCTTTATGAAATTAAATATAGACTTTCAATTCTGCACTCAAAGATAAACTTTAAATTATGTAATTAGAATAAGTTGATATTTCAAGTGATAGATTAATTTTCAATTCAGTTTGGCATTTGGTTTTGATGTAGCTTTAACGGAAAGAACATGTGCGTGACAACTCCTTAATCTCATTTAACACTTGTCCATATTTAGAACAATTTTCATCCAAAGATAGAATTCCTAGCATATATAGTGCACATACACTTCATAAGTACACAAACCTTGGTTGATAATTAATGATTTAATTCAACATCAATTAAATTATCAAACATTTTGGCATCATTGTCGAGAAGTGTATATAGGATTCCATTCTTGGTTTTGCATATCATTTTAAGCGCATTCAACTTTGTAGATGCATAATTAAAGCATGGTAAAAATAATTTATGCATAGAGAAAGAGATTCTAGGGATATATTTGTAAGTAGAGGTAGAATTTCAATTCCAACATCACCACTCACCCCCGCTCGACCTTCTAATTCCATATCATCCACTGACACTCACATTCCATCATTGGCAGGTAGACATAGACTCTCTGAGGTATATAGGTATGAAATTCAACCTGGAAATTCACCAACTTCTGCTACTAAAGCTATAGTTGATGAAACTAAATCCCCAACAGAAGGAGTAATATTTCTCTCTTCAACAGGAGAAAAAATCTTAGGACAAGAACTAGAAGTACCTAGTGAAGAAGAAGAAGAAGTTTATTCTAACATATCATTAGTAGAGGAACCAAAAGAAGAGCTAGACAATCCCATTATTGAACCTTACATTAGCTCTAAGTAATCTTGTTGGCTTAGTGGTCCCTAACCCATGTTCAACGTTAGATTAGCCAAACAAATCCCTACACTACTGGCCCTTTCAGCATCAATCTGTGGAGCGCAGACTGAAGTCTCACCTGAAGTAGTATGGGGGGATGTAGGAACCAATTTTCCACACCGAGAGATGGTAGTGATGTCGATTTATACACTCAACCTGCCTTTGCGCAAATCGATAAGCCTTTTAGGGCTTATCAATATACTTCTCTTATTCAGCCTCTAGACCTTCGCGAAGGTCTACGACCATCCTTGGCATATCCTAAATAGGTTAATCAACCACTTAAATGCCTCTATAATTACTCCTAATCCTGTATTTTCCCAAATCAGCTTACGTATCTGATACCTTCAACAAGCATTAAGATGTTCTTCGTGTAAACATATATTATTACGTGCATTCAAAAAACAATGTAAAAATCATATATTCGCGCATCAATATGGCATTAAATCATAAACCCAATATTCATCATAACATAATCACATTCATTCATAACAGAAGTAAATAGATCAACACAGGTATTTCCAGAGCAATCTTCCTTTATTAATGCTTCAAATATTCTTACAGACTCTAACTACCTTTGCGCACTCATCCGTAGGGGTCCGCGGACTCAGTTGCAGACTTCTACCCTAGACCTTTGCGTACATAGCTACAGAGCCTTTCTTCTGACCTAAGACTCTTCGCTCTTTTCAATAATGACCCATTACATTCATTCTCACTCACCAAAAATCTGCCTTAGACTCTTCTAAGACTCTCTTTTTTATACAATCCCATGGTCCGCGGACAATGGGTAGATTTTCTAAAGTTGACACAACTTACATAAAAGAAGGGCAGAAACCCTTTATGACACTTTACGTCTACGTGCTCCGCGACCACAAATTTTGGAGACTTTACACTTTACACAAAAACTTGGGCTTTTAACCCGAAAATTGACTCTAGGGGACCCTATCCCAACAGGCCCCCAACACAAATATGGTGACTCACCCTCGAGTCACTCTAATGGCATGGATATCTTGTTGTGAATATCTCCCAACTCCACTTGCACTACTGCAACTTCGATTGTGAACTGCGTAGCCATCTGCTTGACTTGTTCCACCAACTGCTCCATTTTTTATCCTGCACTATCGGCCTGGATCTTCTGCTGTGCGGTCTATAGGCTGGAAAACTTCTCCCTAATGGTGGTGGAGAGCACGTATGCCTCATCTAGCCAAGGCCCCAATCTGGCCTTGAGGATTGCCTCTTTTTGTTGCGCTGCTTCCACCTTCTCTTTCAGTTCATTTACCTCCTGCAACTTTGCCAATATCTGCATGATAGCGACGGTATGTGTCGTCACTCTTACCTCATTGTACCGTTGCTGCAATTCAATTGCCTCGGTGTTCAACCTCTATAGGTTGGGATCTTCCTGGAGACTCGTGAGTACTTCAAGCAATTGCATGAAGAGCGCAGTGCACTCCGTCACTACGGCATCTACTGTAGCGTCTACATCCTTGACTGTTGCCTCACGCTGCTCTTTGAAATCTGGTGGAGTTGAAAGTTGTACCCTCAAGTTGAAAGTGGCTCTTTCTTTGCATCACGCACACCTGCAGCCAACTTCCAAATCTTGGCCTCCACCATGATTATTATGGGATATGTAGTTCCAGAACAGTTCTGCATGCTTCTGCAATCACTGTTGCGATGCACTCATTCTTCTCCTGCAACTTCTTCTAGGTGTCTATCACTGTCGATTTCTCAATGAACATTTATTTATTGTTAACCTTCTACTCGGTGATCAGAGTCAGCACGCGCTATTCTTGGGCCCGAAGTTCTGTGATCACACCTGCTTGTAGGGTGTGAAGGACTTCACTTAGGAGTGTGGCCAAGTTCAAACCAATATTCTTTAGAGCTCAGACAGTAGCCTTATTAGCTTCCACCTCCTTGCTGAGAGCTCCATCCAGCAGTGCGACGGCCCGAGGATCCAAAGAGCGAACCATCTCCAGTACTCCAGTGGTCCTCGATGCCAAACTAATCAATGTTATGTTGCTCTACCCTACACCTACCTAAAATTGAGTAGTTTGGATTTGTAGCTCATGTAGACCCATCTGGATGGTGACCAAAGATTGCTTGAATCTACTACTGCTCAAACTACTGCAGTAGTTCCACTGTTGCGTCCCTTACGTTATCCCCAATGTCATCTAAGTCAGCCTCTGTAAAGGTGATCGGGTCTAGGGACAACTTAGTGGCTTTGGTCTTTTTTCACGGCCCTTCGTTCTCCTACTCCCATTCCGCTTTACTTGGAAGGGAGTGCTTTCCAGATCTTCACCACTCTGTTCAGACCACTCTTCTTCCTCTGTCTGTGGCGACGAAGATTTCTAACTTCTGTCAGAGTCACGCTCTTCCTCCCATTCCTTCGCGGTGCACTCCACTTATGCTCTTTCTTTTTCCTCAGCCTCCTTTCTCTATTTTTTAGCCAATTGCTACATTTTCAACTCGGCCTCTTCCTTCTTCTGCTTTCCCATAGACTTACCAGATCCGACAGACAAATCTGATGCTGTGTGCCACTCGGCTAGCCAACGATCGAGGATCACTACTATGGCATCATTTGTTGTGAGGTATGGTAGATCATACCACTTCTGTTCAGGGTCCTTTCATGCCTGAATGGAGATACAATGGAAGTTCGCTTTGAAATCTGCATATCCCGACAACTGCTCAAAGACAGTTGGTGACAATTGTGGCTTGTGGTTGATGGTCGTGCGGATGCTTTTCTCCAATAGCAATGAAAATATTTTACTCTCCTTGAATCGCTCGACATTCTTTGTGGCCCATAGCAAAGCAAACATCGCTTCTTCTGGCATATCCTTCGCAATTGGAGGAAACTGGTTATCCTCCGACAATTCCCATGCGACCAACACAATTGATAGTAACAACCATGTGCAGTGAAATGTTTTGTTGTGGTCCTATGCCTCCTGCAGTTCACGAGGAACTCGTTGCACAGGTAGTGCACACAATTAAATTGTACGCCCTCTGCGCATTGGGCTTCCCATGAAACTATTGGTGTCAAAACCTCATTTGCGCAACACTTCCTCATTACCTTCCCAGCCAAGATCTAGGTGGCCACCTTCACCGTAGGGTTGGTTATTCTAGATACAGAATATTTGCGTGGCTTTTTGACAAGCTTAAACTTGTCCTTCATCCTTTCGCCGAGGTCACGCTCACCCACCTTTCCGCCAAATGCCTTGGCCGGATTCAACCCTGAATGTGGTAATAAGGTGATCATGTGGATCATCATGTCAATTATAGTGATCGACTCTCCCAACCATAGGCACCCGTCGTGCACCGGGCACAACAACTGTTTGATCACAATCAAATTTATGGGATCACAGTTGTAATGCGGCACCCATAGCAGGTTTAACAATCCTGCCTTCTCCACCCCTTGAATCCACTTCGCTCCAGTGTGGTGACACCAAAATCTTCATAGAACAAGTGCTTCATAAAAGTATCAGTTGCCAGGTGGGGAATTTCTTAGTATCTGCCAAGTCCCAATCCTCTATTTTTAGATGTGGGATGCACGCCAAGCACAGACCTTCAAATGTGATATGGTCTGGTAGCAGAGGTGTATAAGTAGAAATTTTCCCTCGTCTGGGTCCATCTGAACCTTCACCTTTCCCAAGCACGGAGGGATGTATTATGGTAGCTTTGAGATATGGTCTACTCCCTCAATATCAATATCTTTTGTGCCCTCATCTACGCCCTCGTCATCCTCTAGGTCTACCACCTTGCCTTTCTCCTGTGGGGTGGGATTTTCTTTTCTCGGATGATTTCTTGGTGACTCGCACTGTAGAAATTTTGAATAATATGACACTTATTCACAGAGATTATCCTGATTATACACTATTTGTGGAATCATGCATAATACATAACCTCCTCTACATTGATCATCAATTTTGCGGAATTAA
>APFE030107268.1:0-11835 GCA_000404065.3 Pinus taeda | reverse complement strand
AAGTTCGGAATAGTTCAGAGACATGTAGCCGCACATCTCTTCTCAGAGATAAGCTACCATCGTCCTAGCTGGTTTATTTCCAATTCTGGTTGTAGGCATATTTCGGTATTTTCCATTAATGAAATGAAGTGTTATTTCCACTGCATCTCTTTATTTATGGTTATCGCATCTCTGTATTTATGGTTATCTCTGTAATCTATTGCGTTCCTGTTTAAATCCGGATCAAATAATCAATAGCTTACCATCTACAATGATGTGGTAGAGGCTTGCATCCGCTTCACTCTTGGTGAAGCCCAACCCAGTGAAATAGCCGTCGATCCCAGTATACAAAGCATGGGGTGCTTGCTTCAACCCATAAAATGCTCACTTGAGCCAACACACATGTGACTCACGATCGAAGGTCTCAAATCCTTCGGCCTGCTCAATGTGTACCTCTTCCTAAATCTCCTCGTCGAGGAAAGTTGTCTTCACATCCATTTGATGGATCTTCCAACCCATCTATGCTGATAGTGCTAGAATCGATTTGATCGATGAGTACCTTGCAACAAGAGAAAAGGTTTCAACATAGTCAATCCCCTCAACCTATGAGAAACCATGGGAAACAAATCTTACCTTATGTTTCTAAATACTGCCATCAACTGCTTGCTTTACCTTGTAAAGCCATCGGGAAGTAATCACTGACTTGTCCCCCGATCTAGGAACAATATTACATACACTATTCCTCATGATAGAATCATACTCCTCTACCATCGCATCCATCCAAACTGGCTACTGCACCGCCTCCTCAAAAGAAGAAGGCTCCATCGCTACACACTCCCCAACTAGGGCCATGTAGCTAGTGTATCTATCGGGAGATCTCCTATGTCTACGATGAGAAGATGGCTGCTCCACATTTTCTCTCGCATCCTGCATCAATCTGTCTACTTCCTAAGAGCATTTTTTCCCCTCTCTGGAAGACTCTCTAGTAGTGGTGATCTTCACCACTAAAATCTCTGCATGTGGCTGCTCCACATCATCAGGAGGCTCCTCCTCCTTTGGAACTAATAGTTCCTCATCATCACCATGCAACTTGAGCTCCCTCTCAAGTGACTATCACATGGCTCGCTTCTCATCAAACTTTGGATCCCTACGCACTATTGTCCTCTGAATGGCAGCCAGAAACACTCGATAGTTGTGAGGTCTATCCGTATACCCCACAAGTATTCCCAACTTAGCTATTGGGTCTAGCTTCTTCCGAGCGTCTTTGGTCACAAGATAGTAAACTGGTGATCCAAAGATACGGAAGTGACTTACATCTAGATGCTTCCCTGAGAAAGCCTCTATAGGTGTCTTCATCCCCAAAATAGATGAGGACTTCTATTCTGAAGATACACTGTTGTATTGCATGCCTTAGCCCACAGATGAAGTGGTAATCTTTGGTCATGCAGCATCACTCGAGCTACTCCCTCAATAGATTTGTTTTTCCTTTTGGCCACCTCATTCTGTTGTGGGTTATGAGGTACCTGAGTTCCCATTTAATTCCTTCTAAGGCACAGAAGTCTTTAAAATGCTGGGAAACATACTCTCCACCATTATCACTCCATAAGGCCTTTATCTTCCTCCCTTCTTCCTTCTTTTCCAAAGCTTTGAACTCACAAAACTTCAAGAAGGTTTGATCCTTCTTTTGTATGAAGTAGATCCAACATCTACAAGAAAAATCATCTATAAAAATAAAAAAGTACCTTTGCTTCACGGTGGAGGCTATAGAGAAGGGCCCACATACATTTGAATGAACTTGATCCAGAACTACTCCTGCTCTACCATTTAGTCTTGAAAGGAAGCCTTCGCATACTTACCCAGAGTACAACCTTTGCATGTGATTTTCTGCTACAGTTTTCACTTGGGTAATCTAGTAGAAATTTGTTGCATGATCGTCAAGGCCCCATGATGCAAGTGGCCCAATTTTCTATGCCATAACTCGCCAATGTATTGGCCATGTACCTCTTCTGCCTTGGAACTGAGAGTAGCATAATCTTCTACCTGTAACTTGTAGAGATTCTTAATTCAAATCCCACTCTGTTTGGTCTATCCAGTGCTGATATGCCTTAGGAAAACCTTTCCCAAATTAAAGACTACATCATAGCCTTTGTCCTCAAGCATAGCAATAGAAACAAGATTCTTTTTTAGCCCTGGTACATACATAACATTACAAAGAGTGGGGGGAGAACCATGCTCCCTCTGAAACATAACCATACCTCTACCCGAGACACAGTACTTTCTGTCATTGCCCATCTCGATCCGTATCTAGAGATCCTTCTCCTCCAAAGTGCTGAAAATATTCCTGTCACCTGACATGTGGAAAGAAGCTCCACTCTCCAAATACCAAACACATCCCATGCTGGATGAAACCATGCATGCCATAAGTGAGAAATCCATCTCAAATTGTGAAGCTAGTGCATCACCATTAGATTCCTTGGAGGAACCTTTCTTCTCAGACTTCCTCTTTGGGTAATTATTAGCATAATGACCCAACTCGTGACAATGAAAGAATCTCACCTTCAACTTGTCAAACTTCTTCCCTCCTTAAGAAGACTTGGAATGGGCTGCCTTCCTTTTCTCTTTCTTTTCTTTAGAAGCTAAAGCCAAGTTTTCTTAATCATCATGTTTTGATGAAGAAGCTCCATCCCTAGTGCTCCATCTGATATCCTCCTGCATCAAATCCGACCATAGTCATTCCCAATCTGGCAGTTTGTCCCTTCCATTCACTGAGTCTTGGTAGCTATGCCATCTTTTAGGGAGGCCACGGAGTGCTAGACTCACCATATCCTCATCAGTTGTAGTGACTCCTACGCTATCAAGCTCATCTCTACAGGTGGTGAGCTTGTTCAACAATGTAGAAATAGAGTCACCCTTCTCACACTTGATCTTTCAAAGCTTGTTCTTCAGTGCCAACTTCCTTTGATCACTGCTATTCTAATACAAATCTTTCAATGTTTTCCACATTGCAAATGGAGACTCCTTCCCATGGAGGCTTTAGACCATGTGATCTCGAACACCCTCCAAGAGAATTCTCCTAGCTCTAGCCACACACTTACCCCATTCCACTAGCTCAGTCTTGTCAGTAGGCTTAGGGACTTCTTGATCAATGAAATCCTTAAGACCATTATCTTCCAAAACCGCCTCCATGTGATCCTTCCAAGCTATATAGTTTGAGTTGCCTTCAAGGGCATACTCAAGCCTCAAACCATTGAATGCCATCAATGAAATAGATGTGATAAGAACTTGAGATCTATATCAAGACTAAGAAACTTTAAATTCCTCCTGCTAGTATATTGTTCTTGCTTGATTCTAGAATTTTTCTACAAATCAGATAGCTCTGATACCATGTAGAAATTTCACATGTAGATCAAACTGGTAATGCAATGTACTAAAGAAAAAGACATGATCTAATTTTACAAAACATTAAGCTGAAGCATAAGCGAAATCATGAGCAACATCAAGTAGAAACATGTATAACTAATCAAGAGCGTTAATCACACATAACACAAGATATGTCCAGGGGAAAGCACCAACATAAAACCCCAACCATGTATTATCAATCAAGTGGAAATCCTCTTCACAATACAAGAAGAATTAGCTCTCAAGCTATTCAGTTCTCAATGAACTATAAAGATATGAAGATATGTCTATGAACCACCCAAGCCCTGTTTATATAGGCTTTCCCTATGGTCCTTATGTAGTTTTCTTAGGAAATAATAGCAAAAGCATATGCTATTAGTTCCAACATACCAAAAACAACCAATGGTACAACTACATATTCCTTGAGAACACTAGTTCCACAACCATGCAAAATCTACTTACTAGAAATAGTTAAGCATATGATAGTGCACTATCCCACATCTGATCTCAATTGGGTCTCTGACAGAACTGACATGCAACAATTATCCATGAGTGAATCCTCAGTTATCTAAAATAATAGTTGTCACATGCATGCAAGCATTAACAAACTGTATTATATTATTTTAACAACTTGTTAAAATAATCTAATTGGACTTGACTATTTAGAACTAAGTCAATTGATTCTCTCATTATAGAACTCATCCTTATTCCCTCAATCAGTGGAGGAAACTCATGTGCATGCTCACAAAGACTTCAAATTCGAATTTCCTTAATTAATTAACTCAACTGAATTAATTAATTAATATTTCAAACTGTTGATAAGACCAAAATTAATTTTACTTCCTATAGATAGACTAGGGACTGCTATAAATAGGAAGGGACCCATAAATGCTATTTTTAGACATGCTATTTTTAGCCGGTCTATTTTTAGCACATTCTAAATTTAGCATTTCTTGTTGCACACTTTTCAACAATAGACACTTGGCGGCCATACTATTGGGGTGATGTTTCCAAATCTACATGAACCATCATAGCCTAAAATATTTTCTAGAGAAACTTCTATCGTCGCCACGGCAAAATAAATGGCTTGCCAAAATTTTGGGATATGATTATGAAATAATTTACAAGAAGGGGTTTGAAAATGTAGTGGTTGATTCTTTATCATGCCAATTTTAGGATGAGAGCACCCTTCTATCAATCTCTTTACCCATACCATATTGGATTGATGAGGCTCACAAGGAATGGTTCTCCAACCCCTCTCTTTCCCAACTCATTAATAACTTAAGATAAGATCGTAATTCCTTAGCATACTACTCTTGGAAGCATGAGATTATTAGCTATAAGGTTCGAGTAGTGAGATTCCCAGACTCCACCCTCAAAACCCACATATTAGATGAGCTGCATTCATCTCCAATTGTCGGACGTTCAACAATCCACAAGACTTATTCTCATGCATGTCGTTCTTTCTTTTGGACTGGCATGAAAAATGAAATTCATACTTTTGTAGCTGAATGTGATGTGTTCCAATGCAACAAAGGGGAAATAGACAAGTTATCGGGAAACTTACAACCATTGCCACTCCCTACTTTTGTCTAGATGGATGTTTCCATGGATTTCATCGCTAGTCTCCCAAAGTCAAGCAACAAATCAGTCATCATGGTGTTTTTTGATATAATTTCTAAATATGATCATTTTTTCACTCTACCACACCCTTTTACCCCCACTTTGGTGGCTCAAGTTTTCTTGGAACAGATTTCCCAAATGCATAACATGTTGACTTCCACTGTGTTTGATTGCAACCCCACTTTCACCAACAAATTTTGGTAGGAAATTTTCAAGATATAGGGCACGCAACTCCAACTAAGTATCGTCTATCATCTGTAAACCGATGGTCAAACACAAGTAGTCAACAAATGTTTGGATTCCTACCTGAGGCGCTTCAATTATGATAAGAAACATCAATGGGTATACTGGCTACCTTTAGCTAAATGGTGGTATAATACTAACTATCATGAAGCCACCAAGATGACTCCATATGAAGCAGTGTATGTCCAACTCCCACCTTCACCTCTTTCTCATATCCCTGGATTTTTTAAAGTACATGCATTTGATCAACTCCTACATAACCATGCCACCATGACCGCTTGTGTCAAAGATAATCTACATCAAGATCATAACTGAATCAAGCAACATGCCAACCAATATCATTCTGAGCGTTCATTTTAAGAAGCGGATCAAGTATTCCTACGAATCCAACCATATAAGAAAACTTATCTCAAAGAAAAGGGCTACCAGAAACTAGCACCAAAATTATATGGGCCTTATTGTATACTTCAACGCATAGGAGAAGTCACCTACAAAATAGCCTTGCCACCTACTTCAAATATCCATCTGGTCTTCCATGTATCATGCCTCAAGAAAGTGGTGGGCAACAATTGAAGAGTTCAAACAAGTCTACCCGAATTGGATGAGAAAGGCTCACTTTGGCTCCGACCAGAACATGCCCTCGATACTCAAGAAATAGATCTCTGTGACTGCACGATCAAGGAAGTCCTCATCAAGTGGAAATACGCCTCTCCAGAAGATGTGACTTGGGAACCAACTACTATTCTCCAGTAGTTTCTGCAACTTCAACATTGAGGACAAGGCAGATTTTGATGTAGGAGGGCATGTTAGGGTCCAACCCTAACCCCTTTATTTATGTAATAAGCCTAATGGGCTGAGTCAAATTCATTGTTAGTTTGGGAGTCAATAAAGCATGCATTAATAATTGCAAGTGGTTGACCCACAAAGGGACCATGGTTAGTTGTAAACCGACTATAGTTAATAAATAAAGAGGTTAACCCACGTTATACAAGGGACCACTAGTAGTTAAGGTTTCAGATGTCATTTAGCTATAAATACTCTTAGTTAGTAAGGGAAATATCATTGAGTATTATTATAATTGAGCTCTACTCTTTTGAAGGTTTCCCCCTCGAAGAGGCAATTGAACATTGAATCAGTTTCTAAATAATAAAATACCTCATAGTTTTTCTCATTTCATGTGGTGATTATGTGTTTTGGGTTATATTTCTTCGCATTTTTGGTATTTTGTATTTCTCACAAATCAAGAGTATAACAATTATTCATTTGTTTCTTTCCCCACTGACTCCCATATTTATTCTCGAGTCCACAAGAGAGATGGGGATGGGAACAACCCTCCGACCACACCACCTAGTCCTATCTCTTTAATTTTTTTCAGCGTAAATGGTTGAGTGGTCAAGTAGGCAACAAGGGAATTTAATTTGGCCAGCTATGACCTACTCATGGCACACAATAGGCCCTCTCCCTCACACTTTGGATTCGTGGTTTCCTCTCCTCCATTCTGCTAACAATTAGAAATCACATTTAATTCTCAAGTATTTGCAAGTTCCCTTCTAGCAAGTCATAAATCTCACACTAGTGATACATTGTAATGTTTATAAACGTGGGGATGAAGGAGAAAATCCCCTTAATGAAACACCATCCTCAACGTTATATAAACATAAAAAAAATCAATACTAATATATGTATTTACAACTCTTATATATGTTTATACACTAAATAAAATGTGTAGAGTACCTTCAATTGATTTTCCATCTCCCAAGTTGCTTCATTTGGTCCAAAATGCTTCAATTACACTTTGATCTACTCGATTACTCAATTATGGAGTGTGAAATTTATCAGGGACAAGATGCGTATTGATTATAGTTACAATTATCCCTGAGATTCCACCTATATCACAGACCAATCAATGACATGATTAGTGTCATGCACATACTTTTTGAGAAATAAATGTGAAAGAAAATGTGTGTCTTCAAGGTAGATGGAAAGGCTACTCTATAAGTCATTGATCCCTTCTCTTTCCAAATTATAAAAAAATTCCACAAAACCTGGGTGCTAACTTAGCATAAGACCCCAATTTTAGTGAGCTCTTCCTTGTCTACTATGGAGATATACATGCGCTCTCCCACTTGGAATCCTTTGTGCATTCTCTATCGATCTACATAACTCTTTTTTTCTATCCTATGAAGCCTTCAAATTTTACATGATATTGAGTAATTCTTGTTCCATTATTTAAGAATTTTGGGTCCAAGAACCACTTTTCTCACTAGGTCATCCCAACCAATAGGAGTGTTACATTTATATCCATACAATGCCTCAAAAGGAATCATCTCCAATGATTCTTGGTACCTATTTTTGTATGTAAACTCAATTAATGGTAGGAATTTTTGCACCTCTTTGGCTAATGTATGACATACATCCTCGACATGTTTTCCAAAACTCAAATACCCCTTTCCATTTAAACATATGTATGAGGATGATATGCCATACTAAAATCTAGATGATTTACAAATCCAACAAACAATTCCTTCCAAAATTTTGATGTGAACATGGAATCTCAATCTGAAATGATCTTCTTGGGTATGCCATGTAATATAAATACTTTTCCATTAAATTCATAGCTATGTCAATAGCATTGTGGGTGGAATTGATAGCTTTAAAGTGGGTTTCCTTGCTTTAATTGACCACTACCACTATCATGACATCATGTTGTTTGGATGTCTTCGACAATCCTATAATGAAGTACATAAGTATGACTTCCCATTTCCACTCAAGGTTTGGGATTGGTTGCAACAATCCAACTAGTTGTTTCCATTCTATATTAACTTATTGGAATAAGATAACATTGTGCTTGCATTCTATGTTGTTGGAATAACATAGTGTTATGGTCAATAGCTTTGTATTTGTTGAGCGTCTACAAATTACTTAATGGTTATTTTGAATAAACTTGAACTTAATGTCATAGATGCTGTTTTAAGTCCAAGTGTCACTATCCATAATATCTCCATGGGTGTGCTCATCAAGATGTCTGGTCGAAAACACAAATTTATTTTGAGTTATTGGGGAAATTGTCAAAATCTAAGATAACCAAGTCATGAGTATAAATAGTGGGTCTATCATGAGATTTAATAATGGGCCTTTCATGAGATTTACATGAGACAGTTGAAATTTTCACTATTCCAAAGCAAGATAGCTGTTGAAATTCCACCTCTCTTTTCTCCCCCTACTCTATTATTTTTTCCTAAGAATTATAACCTACATTCTACATTCCTTTTTTCCCATTACCTATGTTTTAAATCCCCTACCCTACTACCCTATATATCTAATCATTCTTCATTCCTAAACAAGAAATCATCACAACTCCCTTTTTCATTTTCATATTAAAGAGATATGATTGCGCATTTAAAATGGAATTACCCATATAATCCTCTCATCAATCCAAAACCTATGATAAATCAAACCTCCTAATGATTATAAGTCCAATTTATTATGTTTTACAAAAGATGGCATTGTATGGCATCACACAATAAGATAAAGAATAGGGGGTAATCCAAATGGTTATGCCACCTTAATCTTATGCATTGTACATTCACTACATTAATCACCAGACATAAAATCCACACAGATAACCACAAGGGAGTCTCCAATTAGCAGTTGGCAAGAAACCAGTTCACACTCAGTCAGGGAATCTGTTGCGCAAGCCCTATTTTCTCTTCCCAAGTGATGCACAAATACTTGGTTTTAGCCACCATTTTGTAGAACGGTTTTCGACCATATGGATGATAATTTTGGGAAACTGAAAGACACTATTCTCAAGAATAGGCCAAATAAAACTAACCTATTCCTTTTTTTCCACATGAGTAACATATTGAAAGTTTCAAATGCATATTCAAAGCTCATTTTTCAGAATTCGTGAATTTCCATTTTTAAGTCATTTCTTTGTAGAGCATTTTATGGGAAGATGGGGAAGAATTTGGAGAAAATGAGAGAGGTTTAGCTTTAAAACAATATCATATACAATAAAACCTTCAATTTTTACACCGGTATTACCATTTGGAAGATATACCCACAACATTGGTCTGTTGTACAGGTGCTACATAGTTGTTGCGAACCTATTGCACACATGTCTTCACAAGTTTTTGGAGGGTGCCAGCTGTCAGCGATTAAGTGGAATGAGGTGCCACTAAGTTGGGATCTAGTTCATACCACTATTCAAGAGCTAGGTGCCATATTTGGAAGGAAAACATAGCAGTGAAACATGATTTCCAACCAATGCATAGCAAGCCAAGCTCACTGCAAGTGTTCTAATTTTTTATTTTTTTTGTTATGCAATGTATGTGTTTCGATGATATAGACAGCTGTTAGGACACGTTTTATTTAAGATAGTGATTATGATCATGATCTTTTTGTTTTTATATTATAAGGAAAAGAACTATAAACAACATTAAGTTTCATTTTTTTTAGTTTGGTTTGATCCCCCTCATGGATTGACAGTGCACTGCATCCGAACATATTTTGATTTCCTAGTATATGTCTATTTAATATGGTAACAGAAAAGGAAGAACGATTTGGTTGATTGTTGGAATGAGCTTTCTATATGTGATCTTATTTTCTTAATATAATACTCAATGCAGAGTTTGGCCTGTTATTGTCAAAGATTTTGTGGTATTGTTAGTTAAATATCTATTTCTCTTTTGCAATTGTCGTTTTATTCCTTTTATCTCAGTTCTGTTTAAAGTGTATTGAAAACAATCTTTCTATAATTCATCATATATGATCTAGAATCATTGTGTCATTATGTTTATATGGGATTCATTATGCCTTTGTCTACCTTCATTTCCTAAATACTCAGTCATATGATTTGATAACTGAATTCTGATATGCGTTGTTCAATTTGAATGGGTATTGTCATGTGCCTTTCTCTCTTTCATTGTACTACAATTGATATAAATTTGAAGGATGTACCTATCATGCACCTACTCTTGTAGTTTATTGATATATGCACTGATGTTTTGAATTGGCGATATTTGGGTCTCATACTCTAATTTTCTCTCCTTTAACCTCCCAACAAATTTTCATTAAAATTCAAGTATCATTTTTCAGACTTGGTCTCTATCAAAATATGTGCTTCAAAGTCTCCAATTTTTAGTGTTTTCGAGTGAGGGAGCCCCTCCAGGTAGAAAAAACCAATTTCTAGCCACAAGTAGTTTGCGGTTACCTTCGTGGCATTTTCCTCAACCTAAAGGGATTCATAGAGTGCTAACATATTGGAGACGTTTCTTAGGACTAAAAGGTTTCATCTTCTCTGGGAAATATTTTCAAAGTTTCAGATTTCGCTGTTGATGGTGGACAATAGTTAGAAATAAGAAGGTTGAACCTTTCACTTGGTGACTCCAATCAAGCAAAACCTAGATTTTCAAGTTCCACTGGTGTCTCCACATTTCAAAATGAATTCAACTATGAGGTATGCGCCTATGAATCAAGATCACATTCTAGGATTTCCTTACTACATGCCTTGTGTAGATTGGAAAACCTATTTGCCAAAATTCAGAGATCAGAAAGGAGATAATGTTACTCTTCATTTGGTCAAGTTTCACATGCATGTACATAGACTTAAGGTTCAATTTCATGAAGATTTTTTGATGAAAATGTTCATGCCTACATTAGAGGAAAAAGAGAGATATTGGTATGAAGGTTTGGCATTTGCTGCTATTTACTTTCTTAAAGATTTTCATTCAACATTTTTTGAAAAATATAGAGAATCTCATCCTTCATTGTCTTTGGTTGAGAATTGTTGTGAACACATTGAGGGTTTTATCCAAAATATGGAAAATACATATGGTGAGGTAGAATTCATGGATGAACAGATTTTGGAAGCTTTGAACAAGAAACATTTCCAGTACCAAGAAGAAATGGTGGTTGATATATTGGATGAAAGGGAAACTAAGAAGGATTTAAATGATGACAATCAAGTTCTATTTTATGAAATTGATGAAAATTTGCAGCAGCCTTGTAAGTCTCTGTATGATTAAAAGTATGAAGATAGTCATGCATTTGTTTTTTCAGATTGTTCTTTTTTCTGGTTTTTTATTTCAAGACCATGTTTGTGAAGACCAAGATGAGTTTTATGATGAAATTCCTTAGCAAGGATATATGGACATTCATCACTCATATGTCTCTCTAGCTCATCCATTTTCTGAAGCGTTACTTCAAGAGCATATTTGTGTAAATCAGAATTTCAAATGGGCATGTGTGGAACTTTTATACAATATAATTATGATAGAAAGTAATTATCAAACATTACAAGCAGATAATGAAGAAGGGAAATTTGTTCTAGGCCACGTGGATGTAGACACTTTTGTTATTCAAGATGCGCTACCTCATTTGAACATTTGAAAGAACATATAAGCCTTGTCTACCATATGGATGATAGGAAAGAACAAATGTTGCATTGCAATTTGAGAAGGATCAAATGAATCAAGGAATTCATGATCTCCAAGATCCTTTGGCTGATTTGTTGTGGCCATGGAGGAAAATGGTTGGTCTTACATTTGTGTATTGTCGTCAACAATTTCAGTGGTAGTTTTGGTTTCC
>APFE030107265.1:0-12307 GCA_000404065.3 Pinus taeda | reverse complement strand
AGCTAGTGTTTTGTTGTGTTGGTCTTGTTTTCTAGGTATATTATTATACCTGCCACGAGCATGGTATTACACATTTAGTGTTTTGTTTCACTAGTCATATCATTAAATATACAGGTTCGATTGTTTAATTTATATTTTAATTTCTTTTTTCCATATACAAAGAATAAAATATCTCAAATATTATTGATTACAAAGTGTTTAATTTTTCATATTATTATTCAAAGTGTGAGATTTTAGTAAAAGACTCATTAAAGTTTTTAACAAATTGTCCACCAATGAAAAACTCACTAAGATTGTTCATCATTTTTTTGAAAGTTTAAAGTTCTTATAGGAAAAAAATTGAAGAAGATTTTAAAATTATATTATTCTCTTCATATTAATTTAGGTGATATTTGGTTAATTTTTTTATTTGTTTTTATTTAATTTTTGGTTCAAAGAAATTGGCAATTAAGTTTGATTGGTATTCAGTTTGAAACCTTATATCTACACATTATTATATAGCAAATCACAAATTAGAGAACAAAGCACATTTTAGCAAATTGTACATTTATGTTGTGTAGTCAATTGAGGTTCATTGACATGTGGGTTTTCTTGGAATATACTCAGGATTTGTTTCATTTTTTCAATTTTGTATGGTTAATGTTTGCTAATGCCAAACCATTGTTTTTAATTTCAATTTAGGTACTAGCTACTACGTAGCACATGTTATTTTTTGTTTTGTAGAGACTATAGCATTTGTCTTGTTGTAAAAGTGCACTGACTTTGCATTATTTAGTTGTATTTTTGCAATTTTAAGGAAAGTTTTGGAAATGGTTTAATATTTCTATTTTTTTCATAAATTCAAAAATAGTTTTTTTTAATTTTCAATAAATCTTATTCTTAATTTTCAATTGGTGGAGGGAGCTCTTACATGACATAATTATCTAGTGAAGGGTGTTTTATTTTCCATATTTGTTAGTAGATGACAATTCATTTTAAGATAAAAATAAAATTAATTTTCTGAGTGACCATTCTTTGGTGAGTGTTGTGATAGTAACATTGTGATGTTAGTGGTATGCCCAATGATGCAAGAATTGATGCAGTTGTAGGTCTTTTATAGGCTAGAGGGGGGAGAAAGGGGGGTGGAACAAATCTCCAATTAATATTAGTATGTTTCGTGGTTGCAGGTCATTTGCATACTCAGGGGGTATGGACAAATCTCCAATTAATACTAGCAATTGCTCATAAAGGTGCAAAGGTACATCCAAGGAATAAAAGATTTGGGAAGATCATCTCACCACTCACTCCAAGACAAGCATCATTAATTGTTCATATGAGTGGAGCAAAATTGCTTCCCGATAAGAATATGTAGATGACGGATATCTAAAATCAATTGGAGACGTTAGAAAGGGGCATACAAATCTTTGAAGAGGACTCCTCCTATTAGATTTCAACCACTGATGTGTAGAATTAGGTTGCTATTAGGATTGAAGAAGGCGTTTTCAGTAATAAAAAAGACGGCATCACCAGTTCCTTCGATACGCAAGAGGAATGGGAATGACAACAGAGGAGGTAGAGGTGGAGTTGAGTGACACTCTTCCAACGGTGGAAAGATGAACACTCTTCTAGAATAAGCAATCTAATTTCATTAATCATTTTCTTGTTAAGTTCATTTATGTGCTAGTTTTGAATTTCCAAGTTCTTAGTTTTGTAAATATGGGAACCGTGATAATCTAAAAGTCTTTTTAGTAGAAAGAAATGGAAATTCAAGTGAAATGGGTAGCACATCTCACTTGTGGTGACTATAACTCCATAAAAAAATAAAAAAATTGAAAGAGAACTTATCTTCTACAGTAGACAATCTTGAATTCCCCAACCAATTTCTATGCAGTTCTTGTGAATCCCAAGCACACCATCTATTATGTTAGGCTTGGGCTTGCGAATAAAACTATCAATCCTTGAATGCTTCAAATCACCATCCAAGTCCGTATAATTTTCCATTTTCGGGTAAAAGCGACACTCCAATTTTAGTCAAATCTTCGATAGATTACATGCACTCCAATCCATCAAATTGATTTAAAAAAAGCAACACAAAAGCGACATCACCACATAATTAATTTATAAAAATTAAAAGTTTCCTTACACTCTAGTTGAAGCTCCATCACATCTCTAGATAATTCTTAGTTGTTGCTAAATCTTTTTGTTCCCTCTTTTACAATATTTTGATTTTCCAATACCGCTTCTAAAAATTACCGATTATGAAAACGAAAAATAGTTTCTAATCTTATACACAGAAATGCAAAAAACTAAACCAGTCAACTCGGCCAGGAAACTATTGCTAAAGACTGGTTGTTGGTCATGCTCCAAGACCGCCAAGAAATTTCGCGAGAATCGATCCATTAAGAAGACCATGACGCTGAGGGGGCACTCGAGAGTGGTTTCGTGTCGTAGATCCACGATTCGACGAATACTTTTTTGGACGCCAATCAGATGTGTCAGAACACATTGTGAATGCGTCAAATGTTTACTACTCTACGCAGTATCTACAAGGCCTGGTTTAATTCCATATGTAATGAAATTACAATCACGCATCACAGTCCATGTACACGCATTTGCCAGGAAATGTTACTGTTTTAAATCGAGAAAATTAATTCCATACCGCGCCAATTGCGTGAATATGGGCTCCTACAGTGTTGTCCATAATGGTAAAGGGGTGAAGGAGAGTATTCCACCAGAAGTCAGTCCATCATCCATGCCAAAGACCCCACAAAGAGGAGTACGATGCACCACGGGTCACTGATTATTTTCTATCTTTTTGGCATTACCACCAGGCCAAAACTACTGTTTGCTGTCGTACTTGGGATACTTTTCCATATGCAGTGAAATTACAATCACGCATCACAGTCCATGGACAAGCATTTGCCAGGAAATGTTAGTGTTTAAATCGAGAAAATTAATTCCATACCGCGCCAATTGCGTGAATGTGGGGTCCTACAGTGTTGTCCATAACGGTAAAGGGGTGAAGGAGAGTATTCCACTAGAAGTCAGTCCATCGTCCATGCCAAAGACCCCACAAAGAGGAGTCCGATGCACCATGGGTCACTCATTATTTTCTATCTTTTTGGCATTACCACCAGGCCAAAACTACTGTTTGCTGTCGTACTTGGGATACTTTTCCATATGTAGTGAAATTACAATCACGCATCACAGTCCATGTACACGCATTTGCCAGGAAATGTTACTGTTTTAAATCGAGAAAATTAATTCCATACCGCGCCAATTGCGTGAATATGGGCTCCTACAGTGTTGTCCATAATGGTAAAGGGGTGAAGGAGAGTATTCCACCAGAAGTCAGTCCATCATCCATGCCAAAGACCCCACAAAGAGGAGTACGATGCACCACGGGTCACTGATTATTTTCTATCTTTTTGGCATTTTTTCTTTATCACAGTCAATTTTAAATTCGGAAAACCATGTTTTAAAGTTCAAAATGGACCCCACCAAGGAAAAAGCAGGGATTCGCTCGAAAATGACTTATGATTTACTTCCCCCAAAAAAAAAAAATCCTTCGCGTGCGCCTCTACTTTAGGCAAAGCATTATCCAGTGGCATCAACATCGCTAGTCAACACTGAATACCATACGAAGCATCAACTACGTGACATCTTTGAACCTAGTCAACAAAGAACCCCACACGCTTTTTGTTTTCAATAGAAAATCCACATGGTTTATGGCCACAACGTGTGGTCCATTGCTCGAAACGCGCTAAATTACTGACCCACTCCACAATTTTGTAGGAACCATTAGATATTGTGTCGAGTTTGTCTGCCATATGATCTTCACATGACATAACATTGGTGCACTAGTATTTTCTGTTAGTGTCCCTATGTGGCATCGATGACGTGATGTGCAGACCTGGCAAGAAGGCCCTGCAACCACGGGGTCTGAATGCGGGGGTTTTTGAGGCCTATGTTAGCTTGAGACAGTTCACCTATCAGCTTCTGGACCCATCTTATCTCAAAGATTTTGGAGACAAAATGAGCTTAGGGTTTTTTTAAATTATGAATGGCTTTTCTCAAATTATGCACTCTTCATTCTGTTTTGACATAACATCAAAACTCGTAGGGTTAGTTCTATATTTTTTGCAATATAATTTTGGGACTTTAATTTGTGCCAAAGTAAAAACCTCCTCTGTCTGAACAGTGGAATGTCTGTTTTGAAAATCTAAATGAGGGCTTTGTTAGGCCTATGTTTGCTAGACATGTCTTAGAGCTTTGGAGCCCTCTATCTTAGAGATTTTGGAGATAAAATTAGCTATGTGATAGGGTTTTGGTTGTGTGTCATTTACAACAAAGTAAATTATAGGTTCCATGTCAATGCTCTTATGTTGTCTTGTCCATAACTCCATGACACACATAGACAATGAGAAACATTGTTTCAATGAACTAATTTAACTTGGGTCGACGTAATTTTAGTCATAGTTATGTTTATATTATAGGGTTAGTTCTTAGTTTTTTTCAATGTAATTTGGGGAATTTTATTTGAGCCAAAGCTATGTTATGGGGTTGTTGTGTTCTACTTTCAACAAAGTAAATTATAGGGTTAGTTCTATTTTTTTCCAATGTAAATTGTGAAATTTGATTTGTGCCAAAGCTATGCGACAATGTTTTCGTTGTGTGTCCCTTCCAATAAAGTAAATTTCTATTTCTATTTTTATTTTTAGTCATAGTTCTATTTCTATTTTTATTTTTAGTCATAGTTCTATTTCTATTTTTAATTTCGATATAGGGATATCTCTATTTTTAATTTGTAATTCTATTCTAACCTATAATTTGGTACACATTCAACTTTAATCCCTAACATTGTAACAATGTTCCTCGAGATTCATCAATGTTGGTGTAACATTGTATGTAACAATGGTCAAATCAAATTATATGTTGGTAGTGCTATCTAAACATCCTTTATTCTCCTTGGTATAACCTCTGACGTTTCATGGGTTTGGATGATAATTGTTCATGATTTGTAACAATAGTAAGGACAAAAAACCCATTGAATGGTGGGAGGAGAATTTCATGCTTGAACACTACAACAATTCCCTGTGATTAGCTCCCTTTTTTTGCTTCTAAGAATTGTTTGTGTATTTTTATCTATTTTTTTTGAAAACGTTAGTGTTAGTTATCGAGATGGCGCTATTTTTGGCATTGCTTTCACCAGCTAAAACATTTAGGTGCTAAATTAGGCAATAATAGCACCAAAAATAACACTGTAAGTAGCACTAGAAATAGCGTCAAAAAATAGCATTGTAAATAAGGACAGAAATAGTACCATCAATTTCCCAAGGAATAGTGCTAGTGATAGCACTGGGTTAGATCCTTTTTTTGCACCTAATTAGCTCCTTTGTTAGCTCCCTTTCTAGCCCCAGATTCAGTGTTGTATCTGCCTAAATAGTTAATTAACTGAGGTGTTCAGGGTTAAGTGGATAGGGGCTTCTAATACAGGATTTATGATTTCGGACAAAAGTATCTCCCCTAGGTTTGGTGGCTAACCTAGAGAAACAGAGAGATAAGGAACACAATGATTTCCTTAAAGTAAATAGATGACGGAATGAAACCTACCTGGAATCTGTAGTGGGATTCACTCCTTTAGCTTGAATGCTCCAATTCTAACTCTGATTACCAAAATTAGAACTTGCACAGTCTTATAACACAATCCAAGAAACTACGAGATCTATGCAACATCATCTAAATACTCTATTCAATATATCAACATGGTATTGAAATATACGAAATAACAACATCACATATAGGAAAACAGAGAATTCTTTGCATTAATATAAATGGAAGGAGTTTACAACCATAAATAGGTGTTGATCTTGTAGAAGAGCTCCTCTAGGTTGACTTGTCCTTTCCTTGTCACAATGTGCACCTCCAATCACCCGAAATGCATGAAATGAAAGCTCTCACAATAACAACATAAGAGTAAAATATTCTCCAAAAGCCTACCTCTTGCATATGGAAGGTTGTAAATATATAGAGGAGTGGGGTAAGTTGGGAGTTCTTATCCAATTCCAAATATAAGGTTTTAGATCCACCTTGGATGGGATGATGGGATCAAAGGATAAGGAATGGAAATTTCAAAGAAGGATAGGATAGGATCTGAATGTTTTATCTAAGGTAAATGGTTGAAACAAATTCTGGAAGCTTTTGGAAAAGGAGGCTTCCGAAATTTCTCTCTTTTCCCGAATTTCTAGAACCAACATAGGTGCAAAGGTGAGAAACCTGTAGGTGATCAATGCAGGCCACAATGGAGAAAGATGTAGGTGAATGCTATCCAGCAAGAGGCCAAGGTGTGTTGGTCCTAAAATTGGCTCAGATGATGCAGTTTAGGAAAAAAGTCTGGGGAATGAAAGAGACATGCTTAGGGACTTGTGCAAGATTATGAAAAGGGGGGAACAATATGTGATTGATCCCATTAGAGGCCTTTTGATCAGATGTGAAAAAATGGCCTATAACAGAATTCCCCCTAAAGCGAAAATTCAGAAATGATGACTGAAGAATGAAGTGCTTTACCTTGTGATAAGTTGGGATCAAGAAAAACTGGTTAGCTTCATCTGTTACAATACATTTTCATCATGACAACATTGTTATTGAGGGAGGCATACCCATACTCAGTACATAAGCTAACATGACATCTACAATGATCAAAAGACGCATCCACAAATGACAACTGGTGGACCCATGACTAGATAATTGTTTGTATGATCATGACCATCATACATTGTGATCTCTGCATAACTCTTGAAATCGCAGTCTGGATGGATGAAACTAGATTTGGGGTCTTCTATCTTCTTCACATGACCAACCAACATATGAGTCTAACCTTGTGAATCAATGAACTAAGGTTGAACATAGTAAACACCATCTGATTACCAGCCAATGATGTAAGTCGTTAGCAAATGTGAGACAAACCATCGATGATGTTAATGGATCTCAAGGTACTATAGTACAATCCATATGGTGTGAATAAATGAGTTGATGTCGAGCACCACAAAGAGTCTTTCGATCGAAGGCCATTGATGTAAAATTGTTGTCAAGAAAGAGGAAAATTTCCATTGGTGTTTTCAAGCACCAAGGTACCAAAGGGTTATTTATAAGTCAACTTCCTAGATAATGTGTTGATTTCGAAAGGAAGTGACCCATCGCAAGAGGGCCTTGATGCATCCTTCATCAATGACACGAAACGGGTACCATGATTGAGATAGAATGATCATAATGATATTGATATGGAATTGGATGAGGAAAGGAAAACATGGAATGAAGGCTTAAGAGTATTGTAACAAATATCAACTGAATGATTTCACTTGAAAATATCAGCGACACTGGATGTAATTGGCTGCATTGACCCAAACTGAAATGGAGGCTTTGAAAACGGTATGATAACCAAACTACAAGTAGATTACCCAACCCAACAGCCACAAAGATGAAGTGGAAGAGTATTGTGTTCAAGAGTGACTTGTTACCATTCGCAAATGGAATACCTTGTTTTCCCAATTTCCCCAACCATATTGGTCAGTACCTCTTTATTTTTTAACAAGCTTGAGGAGGATAACATATGCATGATCTGTAAGTTCATCCTTCGGATGAATCCCTCTGAGTATATTTAACAAACCTTGAGAAGGAGAGGTTCGGCCTTGTCATGTTCGACAAGTCCATCATTGTTTGACGTTTTAATGAGTCCAGCGAAGGTAAAACTTGACATACTTTTCATGTTTAGAGAGTTTGAAAAAGAGGTAAAAAAGAAAACTCCAAATGTTCCTATTCGTAGATAGTCTCTCAAGTTCGAAAAAGTAGAAAAAATTACTCAAGGGAACCTCTTATCCATGTTCGACTAAGGATTCATTTTTCGTAAATAGTCTATCTCAGTCTGGAAAAGGGTTAAACTTATATTTAGTATATGTATTTCCATTTACTTGTACGAGTTCAAAAAGACAAGTGCTCGACAATCTTTTCATATTTTGGGACTCTGAAAAGAGCTAAAAGAGGACTACTCCTGGAGGAACGAGTGGTATAAAGGGTAGCAAATAGCTCTAGTCATGATGGAACTACTCAAAACATGTAGAGGTTAAGATGCTGCCTAATAGGACCACTCATCACAATGGTTCCTTAGGAAAGGGTAAAAACCAATTGAAAGCGTATGATTAGCCACGCAGGAAAGGGTAAAAACCAACTGAAAGCGTATGATCAGCCACGCAGGAAAGGGTAAAAACCAACTGAAAGCGTATGATCAGCCACGCAGATGGTAAAAATATAATGAGAAAATCAAGGCTCATCTCGAAAAACAGACTGATAAAAATGGCAATCACAAGGGATAAAATGGGATGGTTATTTTTTTACAGAAGCTTGAAACATGGGAAACTATGCTTGAAATTTGTTTCATTTTTACACAAGCTTGAAATAGAGGAAATTTTTTGCTTGAAATTGATTTCATTTTTACACAAGCTTGAAATGGAGAAAAACTATGCTTGAAATAATTTTCATGCTCCCAGCATAATGACTCCATTCGAGGTACGTGCCCCCAAGCTTCATATCATGCACCTAAGTAGACTACTGGGTACTAACAGGTGGATGGAATGAAGGTTCATTTACAATATCAAGTGAAAGAATCGACTAGGAATTTACAATATGTAATCAAAGACTCTAATTGAAAGGGGATTTGTTTAATTTTTTAATGATCTTGACACAGGAAAATAACTATGCTATAGGAACCTATTTTATTTTTTAACGAGATTGACATATTGAAATAACTATCCTAATAAGGGCTTGTTTCATTTTTTAATGAACTTGACACAAGAAAAGGAACTCTACTTCGGGGACCTTGTTTCATTTTTTAAGGAGTTTGACACAAGAAAAGAAACTCTGCTCCAAGGACCTTGTTTCATTTTTTAAGGAGCTTGACACAAGAAAAATAAATCTTCTCCAATCCTGATCATGACCTCCGAGAGACCATGGCTTCCTAGAGGTTCTCATCAGATGGGAGAATAATGCTATGGAAGGGATATATATCAAGGGATCCAATGGAAGGATCATGCCCTAATGATGCCAGTAAATAACTCACCATATCACCTATTGTATCTAGGTCGAAATAAGTTGAGCAGATAGTGAAAGGCTCATCTTCAACATTAGATAGGTGAATGGGATAGGTTCACATAATTAACCTATGGCGGGGAAGATACCACTTTCATATAAGGACAATTTAGGGAAGATGGTTGATTTGGGAGCCATATTAGGACGAATGAATGAAAGTTGGTCAATGGTCACAATTCTTCCTTTAGGCGAGAAACACATCACATTAAAGAGTGAAGAGATAAGATCTCCCATGACATAAACATAGTCATGCCCAATGAGTAAATTAAAATCCAAAGGGCCTTGGACTAACATCACATCGATATAGATAGTCTTTCCTCCCAAAGTAATAGGAAACTTAGGAAGGATCCCTAATGGTTGATTGGTTCCTTTGTTAAACAAAATTTGGGTAATGGGCACAAGCTACGGAGAACCTAAATCCATATAAGGAAAAGGGTGAATAGGATGATTCCTTTCACATAACTTACAGGGAAATTTGACTTTACCCTTTTTCCCATGGACCTTATTATCGCTAGTTAAGGGTTTGTCACCAGCATGATCTCCAAAAGTTGATGACAAAGGCCGAGGTGAGCCTATGGACCACACTTCTAATATCTTAGGAATTTGTTATACGAGATTTACGACTATGGACAAAAGTTATCTCCCCAAGGTTTCGTGGCTAATTTAAACAACAGAGAGACAAGAAGAAAAGTGATTCCCTTAAAGTAAATAGATGATGGAATGAAACCTACCTAGAATATATCATGGGATTCACTCCTTATTTAGCTTGAATGCTCCAATTCCAACTCCAATTGCCGCAGTGGAGAAACCTGTAGCTAAACGCTGTCCAACAAGAGGCCAGGGTGTGTTGGTCCTAAAACTGGCTCAGATGATGTAGTTTAGGGAAAAAAACTCTAGGGAATGAAGGAAACATGCTTAGGGCTTTGTTAAAGATAATCAAAAGGGGGTAATAGGATTTTGATTGATCCCATTAGGAGGCATATTGATTGGATGTGAAAAAATGTCTTATAACAGGGCTTTGAGGATTATGGGATTTAGGGATTTGGGGTACATGGATTAAGGGTTAAGGGATTAGGGGTTAGGGTTTAAGGGATCAAGGGTCAAGAGCTAAGGGATTTGGTGCTTACGGGTTAGGTAGTTTAATGGCTAATGGATGGGCTATTTCAGGTTTGGATGGCCTATTGAAGCTTTCTATTACATGATTACATTTCAGTTCCTTTACTAATTTTGATTAATTACCATTCTAGGAACTATTTTTGTTACATAGACAATTTCTTAAGCACATGTTGCCTTTCCTAATCAGACTAAATTTAGGAAATCCAATAATTCATCCAATTAATGCATACCCCACTCTGTCATAATACTGCATGATTAAACTATTTTGACACCATTAAAATTTACAATTACATTGATGTAACCGTCATCGTTAGTAACACTATTTATTCATCATCATTATTATTTTTGTCTTTATTATTTGTATTGTTATATTCGAAGATTAGTGTAATCGTTCAAAAACTCCTTTTGATTTATAAGTTCCAAATTGGTAATAAGGAGGAGTAATCACTCATAATTCTAACACCTTGACATTCTCCCCTGAGAAAGCATATTTGTGCACTGAAGCAACTTTGTAATAGGTTCCTAACATTGTTGAGTAGTGTGCTCATGAGAAACTATGAGTGGAGTAGGGGTCAAACACGAAGCTGACTCTGCTAATGTGATGTTACAACATCTGGAAGTATTGGAAAATTTTCAATGAATTGATCACTTTAGAATTTTCCCAAGCCTTAGTTAAATAACACTCTATGGTTAGTGGCTTCATAATTTTTTTTATAGAAGAAGTTATCACAAAAGTGACACGGCTGTGTAGGATAGGAGAATGGTGGTTCTCAAGGAAAGTGGCCAATCTTGAAGCTAAGGCCATATTCTTATAGGAGGGATAATTATTTATGCTCAAGCAAAAGGGTTTTGATCAAACATCTCTTCCTCACCCTTGGGAATACACAACCCTCTTCATCCAAAAATTCATTAACTGTGAGGGTTGTTTTGGGATTATTTTTAGTTATCACTTTCAATTGCTGGCACAGCTGAGGATAGGGTGGTTGATTAATTTACCATACTACTTTTTGAAGTCATTACAACACATGACAGAGGATGTGAAAGGGGAAAAACATCTAAAATATTTTGTCACTAACCATGCACTCATTAAATTAATCAGCATGCATTCATTATAGAGACAAGGGAGCTTGTGGAATACTTTGATATACCTTGCATTGGTGCAAATGAGAAGCATGAAGAGAGTGCTGAAGTAGCCCCTAGTGTTGAAAGAACACCAAGTACTCAAGAAACACCCAATGTTGAAACAACATTTTCTTTTTAAACTGCTACATCTTCCAAGCGAAAGAAAATAGTAGGATCTAAGAAGAGTAGGGCTGATACACCTCCTATGACTGGTCGACAGAACCCTAAGAGGTGGAGTTCCATTAGAATGACCCCTAGTTCATCCTCATGAGGAAAGGAGACACAAATATAAGAATGTTTGGTGGTGTTTAATGATTCATCAGAGGAAAGAAGAGTTGGCTTCCTGATTGTAGAGGAAGTGTCAAAGGAAGAAATCATGGACAAGAGTTTTTGTGCCCTAAAACTCCTGGAGTGAAGGCAAGTGAAGCCCCTTGAAGTGCAACAAGGGAAGTATCAATAAAGGTAATAGGTGCATAAAAGGAAAAGTGAAAGAAAATAGTGGAAGAACCCTTAGGAAAAGAGTGTGAGTAGCTATTATACTAAGATAGACTCAAAAACCTACTGCTCCAATTGAGGGGGGAATGTACTGATACAACTGGACTTGATCGGTTTGAGGAGAAACATGACAAAGAAAATTAAGATAAATTTGCATAACAAGGCTCCTCTACACCTGAAATATCGGCTGTTACACTAGATCCTAAACAACAACCAAATAAATAATAGGAGTCAAAAGGACCAATAATATAAGATTAGACAAAAGAGCAAGACGCTGTTACTTCACTAGGTAAGACTAAAATTGACCCTCTTGTTCAAAATGAAAATCTGAGAGGAAAATGAGGATTTAAAGAAACAACTTGCCTTGGTTAAAGAACAAATTTATTTTAAGAATGAAATTGGATTGGATATGTTGGCAGGGACTATAGTAATGGCATCATCTACTATCTCATTG
>APFE030107263.1:0-14551 GCA_000404065.3 Pinus taeda | reverse complement strand
AATGTTACAATACATATTTATACATGTTGAAGCATCCAATACCATGGACCGAAAACCATCGCGTCCAAAACCATGGGCTGAAAACCATAGGTAGGTTCGCTCAACCTAATATAGGGTCCAAAAAAAAATTTCTCGGGGCGCTGCCTCGAACCCTGTAGAGGGGGGCTACCCACCCCCCTCAAACCCCCCGCTGCGCAATCGGCGCAACGAAGGGGGGGCTCTGCCCCCCCTCTAACCCCCCGGTTCACTACGTAGGTTAGTCGTGGAAAGAATATAACACAACCCAAAAGTGTACATACCATTTTTATCCTTCTTTAATCTTTCCTCGTTGTTCGACTAATGCTTTGTATATTCTGTCAGGTCTTCGTTCTCCTTGGAAAACTTCTCTACAAACTACTTGTTGTAGCTAGCCTGGGGTTTTGGAAAGTGATACATGCGTCTTAGATTATTTGGGGCAAATCACCCCATGACTAGCATATCATCTGTCTTGAACTCTCTATCAGATATATCTTCATGATCTATGATCCATTTCACCATATCAATGTAGGGGAGTATCTTTGGCCTCGCTGCAATACGGTGTAGGAACGAGCATGCAAGCTCTGTTAGGGATGCTTCAGAGGAGCCGCGTCCATCTGTTGTAACTACAACCTTCATAATTCTCAGGTTTTCCTCTTCTAAAAATCTGTACATGGCTTCCTAGGTAGATATCCCTGCATCCCTAGTACAAGTGGTGTTTATGAATAATGGAGTCATTTTTGTTTTCTCATATGCATGTGCTTTTCCTTTCTTTCCCATATCGTCGTGCAATAAGCTCTGCATAGTCTTCTTGAAAATTGCAAGCAGAGAGCAAGGATATGATAAGGATGATAATGAATACATGAAATATCAATAGAAAGACAAAAATAAGGTGACGAGAAAAATTTAATTCTTCAATCATATCAAAGATATCACCTTGCATCAAATGGTCCTTTACCCTAATCCACACCATTTTTTAATAAATGACCACTAGCGGACCGTTAAGTTAAAATTTAGTATTCATAACTTTGCATTGAACAATGAAAAGTACTTTTATAGAACTCTGATCCCTTAGATCTGTGATAAAAGCAATTTTGTGATTTTCTTCGCAATATCGTAGATAGCAATATCGCAAAACCTTCTCTCGTTAGAAATCATCATTTCATCGGATGGCTGCAATATACGATTTGTGAGAGTCTTATCACATTTTGCAATAAAAATAGCGTTGCGGGATTGGAATTTGCGATGCGATGAGGTTGTAATACTTTGTGATCTCGCATTATCGCGGATCACGTTTCCGAGGAGTTACTTTCATAAGAGATGCCTGCTGTGATCTTTTGCAATGCGATAATATCATTTAAAGGTGGGTTTTTTTTTAAAGCTTCTCTTAATGTTCGAGACATTTTTTCTTAGGTCTTGTGGTCATATAGCGTTTTTTATAAGGTAACTCATAGTTTGTGATGTTTCATGCACTTGGAGTATGAAAAGGTAAATTTACATGTTTTAGCAAGTTTCACTTTGATATCTCATTTTATTCTAAAAACAAAAGGCAAAGATTAAATGCTAAGATTTGAATTTTGAAGAGGGTCCCCATTTATTAATGTTATTGCTAACACTAATAAAAAAGGGGGGTTGTTGATGGTCACAACACCATGGTCTGCGGACCATGGGATTGTATAAATAGAGAGAGGTTCTAAGAGTAAGAAATAGCAATAAGGAAGAGAGAAGAGAGGATAGAGTCGAAGTGGCTTAATGTATCTTGGGTCGTGGAGTAGGAGAAGGCTCTCCAGCTGAGTGCGCAGAGGCCTAGTAGTCTGCAATTGAGTGCCAGACCCCTGTAGCTAAGTGTGCAAGGCAGATTCGAGTCTGTAACCAAGGAAGAAAATAATAAAGAGAAGTTTTATCATAATTCTGTGCATCTTTTCTTGGGTTAATGCATGTCTATTATAAATTACAAATGTATTGTTTACTTACCGCGTGCACCTGTATGAATGATTTATATTGCTAAGTATAACTTAACGCATACAAATAGGCTAAGTTAATCAACTAACGGTGGAATACTAGTAAGGAATTCGGTAATAACAGCATTTCACCCCCAAGTAGGGCTGCGCGAAGACAGTATCTCAGGCTACGAGGTACAAGAAAGTGCACATAGTGACGTGCACGCAAGGTCGAACCACAAACCACTTAAACTCATCAAACATCTCCAGGGTGCGGAAACCTAGTTCTAGCACCCTACCATACTACTTCAAGTGAGACCTTAGTCCGCACTCCACAAACTATTGCCGGAAGGGCTAGTAGTACTAGGATTTGTTTGGCTAAATCACCTCCAAACCTGGGCCAGCCCCCAATAAGCCAACAAATGGTTTCATTGTTGGGACTAGGATATGCATAAGAGATGTCTGATATCATGTCACTGGAATCCGACAAAGAAAGAAGTTGAAGACTGGCTGGACAGAAAGATTCACGAGTTCACAGTGCAGGAAAACAGGAATCCGTGAGTATCGAAGGAACAGTTGTTTCTTTGCATCCTTCTCCTCTGAATTGTACGAGTGGATAGCTAAGCTAGCAGATAGTTAGGGAAGGTGTAGGCTCAACAAACCTATTGTGTGGATTCCAGAGTTGGTGTGCAGACTAGAAGCATCAAGAGATAAGATCACATGCATTGTGGACCATTGGCTCGATCAAATTATAGAAGGGTTTATCACCGAGTTCGTGGTAGATACGTTAGTCAGCTACAGCGAGGCCAAATGACACTTCCTAAAAAGACTGCGAGGTAAGTACATTAAATCTTTGAACACTTGGATTAAAATTCTACTATGTGAAAGGCGGGTTATGCGAATAAATTGATGTTTAAGGCTACATGAAGTGGAAGGATCTATAGAAATGAAGGTAGCAAAGAAATAGAAAGTAGTCCCTTGATTTCACCTTCGCGAGACAGTGAGGAAGAGCTCGCGAAAGTTTCACCGAGAAGTGCAATCAGTCTAATAAGGCATCGAATTTTGTGCATACCACCCCCACCTACACCACCACCAGTTTCACCATCTTCACCCCCATCTTCGCCCACACCACCTCCGCCACCACCACATTTCAATATGGCGAGCGCAATAAAGTTTTTGGTATTCGAAGGAGTACGGAATGAAGATCTGAACAAATTTTGGTTCGTAGTAAACATTGTATGGGAAGCACAAGGAATCATGGATGATAATATAAAGAAGGAAACACTGGTCAGTGCCTTGTAGGATCGTGCAATGACATGGTACATTAAGCATTCCAATGACAATCCAAACGCAGGGATCATATCCAAGCTATGCTAAAGAAGGAATTTAGCAGGTGAAAATCAGAGACCCAGTCAATCATTTGATTTAAGGAAATCGTGATGCTTTCAGGCGAGACCCCCTGGGAGTTGGATCAGAGACTAAAGTGTATGATTCATGAAGCCAACATGACCTTGAAGGATGGGCAACGTCGCGCATGGTTTGTAGTGTCGCTAATGCCGCATCTAAGGAACATGTTTTCACAACAGAAGCTATCAACTTAGGTCGAGGCTTTGGAGATTATAATGAGACTACATGAGACCCCGATACAAGATCATAATTTAGTAGTCCAATAGATCCACGCGTAGTTGAAAAACTTGTGTCTTGATATGTAGAGCCTGAAACAAGACAGGACAACTTGCCCAGAAGTGCGCAAGGAGGTATGGTGCATAAAGTGAAAAGGCCAGCGACATGACAAGGACCATTGTCTAGTCTTCATGAACTACCTAGCGGGAGGAGGGCCAATGCCATTGAGACCAAAGGCACAAGAAAGACTGAGTGCGGCACCTGCATTATGGTGCGCAATTTGTTAGATAGGAAGGAAGCATGCTACATATAACTACCATCTATTACAGAAGTATATGCAGACATCCCAATAATTTTTCTGTAATTTATACAGGTCAGTAGGCCATGATGAGCATACCTATAGAAGTTATGAAATGATGATGGATCAGGCTTCTACCTATAGGGTTCAGATTGAAATGCGAGCCCTCGATCAAAATGCAAGGATGGCGAGCACTGGATTTCAGGGGCGTGAATAAGGTCGAGGTGGAATGGGACTAGGAAGGGGTTGCGGATAGCTGATCTATTACAATTGTGGAGGGCCAAGGCATTATGCCTATGATTGTACAAATCCAATGAGAGCATCATGTTTATATTGTACCCATTTTGATCATGAGATGGAGGACTACCCCACACTGATAGTGAGGTTGCATGATAAAGGAACACTCCAGCCTCCCCCAACTCAAAACCTACAAATGAGGAGGTCTAAGCCATGCAAGGAGGACCCAAATGTAAACATCGTGCTCTGAAGCAGTATCACGACAAGAGATGACAGGGGCAAGCAGCCCAAAAAGAGTGCCTGGGTTCACGAGGCTCCAAAAAAGGAACCAAAGTTCAATTTGGAGTGCGTGAAGGAGACATTCATGGAAGCTAAGAAGAGCTTCACGACGGCCTCCACTTCAGACAATAAAGACAAACTAGAACTAGAGATGGACCCATCAATGCTCACTACCTTTCTGGAGACATGCATGAAGCTATTGCGTGACAGCAAAGCAGTGAAGGGGCTACAAGAACTCATCCCTAGATGTGTGGGACCCAGAGAACCACACACAGTCCGAAAGCTCAGAAAGCACGCAATGTGAACAGGAAGGGAGATGAGATTGACTGCACAAATTGGGGAATATGAAATGGATCAAGTGATTTTGGATCTAGGGTCAGACACGAATGTTCTGCTAAAGTAGACACGGGAAAGCATAGGCAGGCCCATGTTGCAATGGTCTCCTATTCAATTATGAATGGCGAACCAGCAAAAGATCCTACTGATGGGAAGATTGCAGGGAATAACGGTAGATATCGAAGGTGCAAGCGAACTTGCATATTTCGAAGTGATAGATATTGTTGATGATAGAAATCCCTATCCTGTGATACTAGGAATAGATTGGGCCACTGATATGAATGGAGTGATAAATCTAAAGAAGCGCAAGATTATTTTTGAGAAAAAGTTACTATGCATAGTGGTACCCCTAGATCCTACAGAGGGTTTACGCCACACAAAGTCGGTGCACGACTATGACAGCAACAACAATCTGGATTGTATCTACAAGATAACCACTCAGGAGTAGGATTGGGTAAATCCAACGGTGGATGGTAGGATTTCGTGGGAGCACGAAAGCTCCTACACCTTAGATTCGGACGAGGAGATAGAAAGATGGCAGAACCAGTTATATGAGGTAACCATGCTTCACTACAACATGATGATAAGGTCACTACATTATGTAGCAACATAGGCAAGACATCTACCTATGTATGACAGACTAACCACGATAGATGATTTCCTGAACAAATTTGAAAGAGAAGTACTAGAACAACAATGTTTCGACACTCTAAAATGGGCAGTGCGTGCTACGCTCGCAAGATGGTGGCATACGCACTAGCAGAATTTTGAGGATTGGCAGGAATACATGAGAATGATGCCCCTACGATTTGGGAAACCTCAGATGTGGCTAAAAAACAAGTATGATGATCGGGATGACCCACGTACGCACCTCGAAAAATGGACCAAGGTCTACAGGGAAGAGCCACAACCTGAGTGGGTGCATCTGTTTTATCGTACCCTAGATATCATACCCATGAATTGGTATACTGAGACGGAGCTCTGCCATGGCACGAGTGAATGGGATATCTTGCGTGAATGATTCCTATTAACCTTCACATTTGAGGATCATTGGTGGGATACTGTTGATGATGCGCTACAAGTAGTAAAAGTAGTTATCTTCAAAATACCCCAGAAGCCAATGGAAGTGCTTCATCCAAAATGGGCAACCCAGCTGAGCTGCGCGCTGAAATGTTACAATGTAAATATTGAGGAGGATGATGAGGATCCATGGAAAATTAGCATTCCAGAAACTGAAGGCTGTCACGAGGTTCGAGGACCATTGATTGAAGATCCTGACATCACCGTGTTGCTAAAAACAAAGCAGGTAAACATTGGGACGGAGACTAAACAAAAATATGCAACACTCGATGATTATTGGGATGATGCCACAGTGGATAAGGTCACTAAGTTACTATTCGAGTACCAAGAATTATTCTCGAGGATGATGAAGATCACACTAAAACCTGACGCAGAGCCGATTAAGTAGAGGCCTTACCACTTGAATCCGAAGTATAAGGAAAAGGTTCGCATAGAACTAGACAAAATGCTCGCAACTGGAATTATTGAGCCAGTGGAAGAATCTGATTAGTTGAGCCCTATGGTAGTATAGGAGAAAAAGCAGAAGGGCGAGATACAAATATGCGTGGACCTCAGGAAGTTGAATGACACCTGTGTACACGACCCATTCCCAACATCGTTCATAGATGAAGTATTGGAAAATGTTGGCGAACAAGAAGCATACTCTTTCACGGACAAGTTCTCAGGGTACCACTACATTAAAATCACGCCAGAAGACAGGAGCAAGACGACCTTCGCAATAGAATGGGGATGCTTTCAATACACCATTATGCTGTTTGGGTTGAAGAATGCGCCAGCCATCTTTTCGCGCATCATTGTTGTCGCATTCAAAGAATACTTCCACAAGTTCCTGGAGGTCTATCTAGATGATTGTACTATCTTTGGATTGGTTAAGCACCACATAGCAAGCTTATGCTTGATGCTGGATACTTGCCGATGACACCAAATTGCGCTAAACCTTAAGAAGTGCACATTCCTTGTTCCCTTGGGGAACCTATTGGAACATGTGGTCTACAAATAGGGACTAATGGTGGACCTCACAAAGATTGAGTGATTCTGAATTTGGAAACATCGCGAAGTGTTAAACAGCTGCGTGCTACCTTGGGACACACAGGGTACTACAGGAATTTCATCAAAAGCTATGCCCAAATCACTACACTAATGGAGAAACTATTAAAAAGGGATGTCACATTTTTCTAGAATGATGATTGCATCAAGAGCCTAGATGTCCTAAAGGGGAAATTAGCCTCAGCTCCAATCCTGGTATTCCCAAAATGGGATGTGGAGTTTCATGTCCATGTTGATGCATCGTGTAGCATGCTATGAGCAGTGCTCACACAAGAGGGCAGAGAAGGCTTGGATCACCCTATTGCATTTTCAAGTCGTAGATTGTCCAAAGCCAATAAGAACTATTCCACAACCAAGCATGATGGGTTGGCGATGGTGTATGCGCTCCAAAAATACCGGCACTATTTGCTAGGAGGACATTTCAAAATGTATACAAACAATTCCGCGCTAAAGTACTTGGTCAATAAGCCTATGTTGGGGGGGGGGTGCATATGTAGGTGGTTCTTATTGTTCCAAGAATATGACTTTAAGGTCGTGATAAAACCTAGACACCTGAATGCAGGATCGGATCACTTGTCACGTATTGAGACAAGCGAGGAACCTATTAGTTTGGAGGAAGGATTACCGGACGCACAACTCTTTGTTGTACACATTGTGAACGGGCATTTCAAAGATATAATCCACTTTCTGAAAACATGGACCACGCCAAAGGAATACTCCATTCAACAGAAGAAGGAATTGGTGGTGCACGCAATGAACTTTTCTATCATCGCGGGGCACCTATATAAAATGGGAAACAATGAGATATTGTGAAGGTATGTACTTGAATTTGAATGAAGTTGGATCCTCGCTGAATCACATTGGGGCATTATAGGAGGACAGTATGCAAGACGAGCGACTACAGAAAAGATTCTTCACACAAGGTTGTAGTGGCCAACCCTTCACTAAGATTTGAAAGCACACTGTAAGGCCTGTGATATGTTTCAAACAATCAGAAAACCATCACAGAGGGACGAGATGCCACTGAATCCACAAATGACACTGCAGCCATTTGATAAATGGGCAATAAACTTTGTGGGACTTATCAAACCTTAGGGAAAAATGGGCGCGTGCTACATCATCACCACGACGGAGTACGTGACAAGATGGGCGAAAGCACAACCGGTCAAGGACTGCACAGCCACTACAGCTGCAAAGTTTTTGTTTGAACATGTGTTGACCCAATTTGGATGTCTGAAGGTCTTAATGAGTGATCACAGTACACATTTCCTTAACGAAACCATCAGTGCGCTCACAAAAGAGTTCCAGATGTATCATCAAAAAATAACATCGTATCATCTACAAGCCAATGGGACAATAGAATCATTCAAAAAAATACTGGAGACTGCACTAACCAAAGTGTGCAACACATAGTGAAACGATTTGGACCTACATGTATCTGCAGTACTATGGGCTTATAGGACAGTGTGCAAGAAACTAACGGGACAAACACCTTTTCGATTAGTTTATGGCATGGAAGCTATAATGCCGATGGAATATATCGTACCAAGTCAATGCATTATAGCGCTCACAGGAATGACAAACCTCAAAACTTTGGAGGAAAGGCTCTCACAATTGGAAGAACTAGAGGAGAAACGGTTCTTAGCTGGTTTCATCAGCAAGTATAAAGAAACGTGAAAAGGCTTGGCACAATCGCCATATAAAGTTGTGCACATTCAAGGTAAATGACTTAGTGTTGATGTATGACAGTAAGTTTTAAAAATTTCCAGGAAAATTCAAATGCATTGGCTGGGACCATATGTGGTTAAGGAGGTCACAGATGGAGGCGCAGTATAGCTAGTCAAACTAAATGGAGAACCCTTCCCAGGAAAAGTGAATGGCAACCGCTTGAAGCTCTACACGGGTGGGCCAACTATCTGACTAGTTGACAGAAGCACATACTTCGTGCTCCAAGGAGCCGGAAAAAGGCGCGGGACTATAAACATATGCTAGTACAGATGTATGGAAATAGTTCAGACATAGAGGTCTCGAAATAGCGGATGCAGCAGATCCAGCGAGTAGCAGCTCAATGTGTTGCTGACCTCAGCATGGTTCGAGAATAGTTGGAGGGACTCTGTGCCAACCGAGTGACTCCAGGGTGAGTCACGATGTTTGTGTTGGGGTCCTGTTGGGCATGGAATCCCCCCATGGCATGTTTTGGGGCTCAAAGCCAAAGTTTTAACCCAATATTGTTGTAAAGACTCCAAGAATTGTGGGCGCGGAGCACAAAATGTATGATAGAATCATAGGGTTGTCCGCCCTAGTCTTGTAATGTAATGTCGTCCTACCCATGGTCCGCAAACAATGGGATTGTATAAATAGAGTGAGGCTCTAAGTGTAAGAAATAGTAATAAGGAATTGAGAAGAGAGGATAGAGTCGAAGTGACTGAATGTGTCTTAGGTTGTAGAATAGGATAAGGCTTTGCAGCTGAGTGCGCAGAGGCCTAGTAGTCCGCAACTGAGTGTGCGGACCCCTGCAGCTAAGTGTGCAAGGCGGAGTCAAGTATGTAACCAAGGAAGAAAATAATAAAGAGAAGTTTTATCATAATTTTGTGCATATTTTCTTAGGTTAATGCATGTTTGTTATAAATTACAAATGTATTGTTTATTTACCACATGCACCTATATGAATGATTTATATTAATAAGTATAACTTAACACATACAAATAGGCTAAGTTAATAAACTAATATTGAATACTAGTAAGGAATTAGGTAATAACAGTGTTCATCCCCTAGATAGGGCTGCGCGAAGATAGTATCTCAGGCTGCGAGGTACAGGAAAGTGCGCATAGAGACATGCGCACAAGGTCGAACTGTGAACCACTTGAACTCATCAGACATCTCCAGGGTGTAGAAACCTAGTTCTAACACCCTCCCATACTACTTCGAGTGAGATCTCAATCCACGCTCCACCGACTATTGTTGAAAGGGCCAGTAGTACCAAGATTTGTTTGGCTAAATCACCTCCGAACATGTGTCAGGCCCTAATAAGCCAACATCTCTTGTAATATGGATTTAAATTTCTTCTAAATTGCATTCCATCAACATATCTTTATCAGTATGTGTGAAATTGAAATTTGAATGTATCATCACTAAGAGATAATAATTTGTGCTGGGAATATGTTGTTTGAGTATACATTTTTCGGCAACGATTATTATTATTTGTTGAAGCGCCAATAAAAGGGAATCTATGGATTAAGTTAGAGAGTCATAGAATATGGGATTCCAAATTTATGTTGTGAAGTTGAAGATAACCATATGTTTTTCAAGAGATTATTATTTTCATGGGAGTAGAACAAAGTTTAGTATGAAAAATAGGATTTTTCCATTGGGTATTCCATAGTTGGCAGCTAAGTAAAAACCTAGTTTTCATGTAAGGGTTTTCCTAAATTCAATTCCATGGAGAAACTTATACTTGTTTGAGACCTTATTCATTAAATTTCATTGTAAATGGGTGCATTTTTTATGGAAGTTGACACCCATTATTTGTTGAGCTTAGAAAATCACCCAAATTGATGATGTATTAGAGTTACCAAACACTCTAACACTTTTCACTATCGACAATATAGGTTAGTGCACACAAAGCAGATCTTACTTATTTTCTAACTTTCTTACAATATTCATATGAAAAAATCAAGTCTATACAGCTAGGATCTGAGCTCTTAGAAGATGAATTATAACAAAGGAATCAAAACTTTGAACTACCTTTTTTTTTTCCAAAAGAATTCTATGTTTGATATTGATTCCCATTAGCATCCTACACATGATCATATCAATGAAGACACATCATGAGCAAATTTACATGAAGATGTAGAGGTTAAACTTCCTCTTACCAAACCTAACATTAAACATTGGGAAGAAGTCATCAATGAAATATATAGAATTGGTCTTGCATATAAAAGGATGTGACCTTTTACATTCCACGCTATTTTAGACCAATCCAATTTTAGAGTGTTGGGTTTATCCAAGAAATTTGATCTTCACCTGCTCCACTTCCACATGATATTCATATATGTCAACATTGTTATTAAGTTGTCTAGCTGAAAAATACGTTTTTTTATCTTCACCATTGTGAGAAATGTATCCATCATTCAACTAGATGTTCCAAAGAAAAGACCCCTACAAAAGAAAAGATGCACCTTGGATGGATTTCTTCTTGTAACTGGTCTTCAACATCCAACAAGACATATCGGTCATACTACAGAGTTCATTCTTGAGTGTTAACACATCTTGTAATGCATTGATATTCACTTTCTATCATTGTATCTAACAAGGGGGAATTGATAATCAACTACTAGTTTCAAATTCATATCAAGAAATCCTAAGCTATAGCTTGAACCAAATCCTATAGCCAAAGCCTAGAGCCAAACTCAACTAGATCTAGAGTCAGATCTGTAGCTAGAGACATACTCATGTTCCATAAGCACGATTTGGTTGGTGGCCAACTTCAAACCACCACCAGTAGAAGACTTTGAATTATGTTAATTATTTCATAAGGTTGTGGTCGTCTTTAAGCCTTCATCAAGGAGAATTTCCATTTCATAGAAGACTTCAACTTCCAACCAAATTCAGAGTTGTTGAGGGAATTGCTTTAAGCCAAGTTCCAAATTCGATGACCAACCTTAAACCACCATTGGTAGAAGATTTCAGCTTTTGCTACCCATTTGGTTTGTGGTCCTCCTTAAACCACCATATTCAGGGAGCACATCCAACCATTGGCTACTACACACATTTGTATTTCATCTCTCTTCTTGGACCCACATACACCCCTTCATATTAATGGGGGAATGTTGGAAACATAACCCTCTTGGTCTATGTAAATTTGGCTGATTCACCTGAGAGGAAGGGAGAAATCCTCAAGTGGACACCAACAATCAGGGGAAGTAAGATACATCTTTAAATATGAAACCAAGGGTTAAAGAAATGTATTTATATGTACATTTGATCAATGAAATGGATCTTATGTCTTATCTTACCATGTGTTCCATTTCTATGAATTCTAACAGACATAATGTAAACTCTTTATTGATTATTAGAGGCCATTCCTAAACCCCATGAATAGGTGAACTCAATATTTCCCCTAAAGTTAATAAGAATTCCCTTGTACCTACCACCTTGGAATTATGTTTTCTCCTTAGCTATATTTTGAACATTTTCATATATATTAAAGTGGAGTAAAGGGATAAAATTCTGATAAAGGATATATATTAATCATCTATATAGGTTAATTTAAATAATAATAATAATAAATGATTTTTAAATGATTTGTAAACTATCGTGGATATTCCAATGGGCAATTCACAATAGATCTAATAAATTTATACCAAAAATCCAATATATATACTATGAAGGTTATTTTTCCTTAGACTTCAGGATTTGTTAATTTATTCTTTTAATCCATGTAATATAGATAATGAAAAAAATATGGAACAAACAAAAATACAATCAATCACAAACATAATAACATAATATAGTACTAGGAAACCCTTTTAGAAGAAAACCTAGCTGGAAGGTGAGGTTATTTTGCTCTCTCTTTCTCTAAATGGAAATGGATGCAAGTACAAAGAAGTGAGACTTGTTGCCTGTGGGCTGCTACAGTGCACAAACCCTCTCTATTTTTTTATCCCCCTATCCACTCTTAGCAACTCTACTCATCTATGGAACAAAATGGATTTAAATAGAATGGAATCCATTTTCCTCCTAGTAGCCTAGTTATAACACAACCCGATAGCCTCCTAGTAGTTATGGTTGACTCCTTCAACTCTTAACTAAAGTTACAATATTTAATATTATATAGTATTCCTCATCATGATCATGTGGCTAGCTATATTTCCATGAATAATTGGACCTGACATAACGTCCTCTACAATCATCATGGTCAAAATATGAATGCTAACTTCCAGGTGGTCAAAATAGGAATGTCAACTTCCAAGTGGCATAACTTTTACATACAAACTTTGATTGAGGCAATATTTTGTTGGAATTATGATACATATGTTGTACTTGATGGAAACCCACTCATCTCAGATGATAAATTATAGTGCAGCAAAGTTATTTTCTGGTTCCGCAAGTGCTCAGATCAAAAGATGTGATCATCGGTAGGTTGCGCAAGAGAACCGTTGAAAAGGTGCAGATATGTTCGCAAGTCTCCCGCACAAAAGGTGCAAACCAAAAATTTCACGCAATTTCATGCAGAGAAAAGTTCCTTTCATGCAGAGAAAATTTCACGCACTTTCGTGTAGAGAAAAGTTCACGCACTTTCATGCAGAGAAAAGCTCATGCACTTTCATGCAGAGAAAAGTTCCTTTCATGTAGAGAAAAGTTCACGCACTTTCATGCAGAGAAAAGTTCACGCACTTTCATGCAGAGAAAAGCGCATGCACATGGGAAATATTATGGTTGGTTCATGGTATTAGTCTGATAGTTTTTTATCCTATGGTTTTGGTCCGTGGTATTTAGTCCTTGGTATTTGAACCTATGGTTTTGGGCCATGGTATCTCGTCATAATTGTTGATCCCAAGTATTGGGTCCATGGTATTGAATTGTCATGGTTTTTGGTCCGTGGTATTGTGAAAGGCCTAAGGCTATAAAAGAGGAAGGAGATCATTTGGCAAGGCATCTTCTGAATTATTGAATATCTGATAAAGTGCTAGATTTGGAATACTATGATTGGGTTATGGTGCAGATCTAGATCTGAATGAAGAAGGAACCTGAGTGCAAGGAGAAGGATTAGTTATATTGATGGGTCAAAATCTTAAGGCTGGAATAGTGGTATCTCTATATGATTTTGATCTGCGATATGTGGTGCATGCTTGATCCATAAATCTGATAATCTCGATTAACTAATATCTGAATGTTTGAAAGAATGAATTTATATATCTGTACACAAGTTCAGTGAAGCAAAGGTGCTTATACACGTTGTTCTTGTAAGGGAAGTCGCATATACGCACGTCGGTATTGATACAGAAGCGTATGCAAAAAGGTTCTGAATAGTGAAGTAGTGTACATCTCTTGATTTATGTTCTAGCTGCTTCTGTTTATTGCTACAGTGTTCTGGGTTCAGAAGTGGGGTGTGATTACTGTTATTATGATCTGGGTACAGTCGTCAGAGAAGTGTTTATTTTGATTCAGTTTGGTTTTGTGAAAAGGTGATTGGTTGATGCAGAAATTCTTGATGTTTGATTGATGTTATTTGTGGATCTAGCCTGAAAATTTATGAAACGTGGTCCTTGGAAGGAAGAGAAGGTTGTAGTCTTCTGCAGGTAGCAGCCTGCGTACTGGTAAAGGACTACACTAGTACAAAATCATTCTAAAAAGAAGTTTATAATTGAAAAGATAGAGACATATTGCAGCAGGTGGTTTTCACTCACATTGGGTTTCCACCTTATATCTTGTGTTCTTGTGTGTGATTGTCTTCTGCTCTATTTTTCTATTCCTGGTTACTGTTTATATGATCCTGATGCACAGATTAATGTTCAACATCTGTAAAATATTTTAAATTATAAGTTTGTATGGTATACGCGGGTTTCCTTATCTGTAGTTTCATATATACGTTGTTTTCTCTAACTGAAGTAGCGTATATGTTTTGGGTTTGAAAAAGAAAATAATTGACCAGATAATACTGATTCACCCCCCTCTCAGTATTATTTCCAACAA